>JALIZH010013231.1:0-148328 GCA_030522465.1 Rhipicephalus appendiculatus | reverse complement strand
CAAAGAAAGTAACAGCGCAAAAGAAACAAGGACGACGAAGAAACGAAGACCACGGGACAATACACGGACCTCTATCATTTCCCCTCCATCGAAATGCGACAGCCGAAGCCGGCACCCTGTCCGCGTCTATCCAGTCAGCTGCCGAGCACCATACTGTTACAGCACGCTCTCGTTCCCCCCACACTCAGCTACGGATAAGACGCCGCAAAGGCTCAAACTATGCCTTCCTAATCCTCTTATACTACGTGAGAGGAGACCACGCATCAATCCACCATCTCCTTCGCGGCTCACCCTCGCACAATGCTTGTCTGGCACACGGGCACCACGCGGGAGTTCTCATCGCTTGCAAACTTTATACAGTACATCACGGCGACGGCAAAGTTTTACTTAGTACGTCCTGATAATTGTCATTGCAGTGACGATGCATGGTCCTTTATGGCGCAAGTGCAAGCGATGGCCAAAGAGCGCCAATGTTGTCGCAAAAAAAAAAAAAAAAGCAGAGGGGGGAGATGGGCAAGTCTGGTACATCAACTACAAGTTTTAACCAACCCAAAGCTTTACGAACCTGAGTGCCAAAGCCTCCGTAGTTGATGGCAGCCATGGCGTTCATGTCGTAGTAGGGAAACGAAAAGACGTAGGGCAGTAAGATGTAGTCCTTTCCATACTCAAGGTCGGAAGAGAATTCCAACGTCTCGATGGCCGTTATGGCAATCTTGATGTCGAAGCCACGGAAGAAGGTACGCGACAACCAAGCGTTGCGCCAGTTTTGCAGGAACGAGTCGCCCATTTCTCCAACAATGACGTCGACGAAGTCTTTCTCGGGCTTCGGAGAAAGGATGCTGAAAGAAATCGAGGTGTTGTTCCACCGCCTGCAACGGAATAATACAGTCACACTTGAAGTCACATATAGGAAGTAAGAGCTATTAGTGTCTGAGGTGCCACCCATAGCGAATGTAAAACAGCACTCATTGTAGCGATGATGCCGTCAAGCTATTCATTATGAAAAGCGCTGTCATGCAGCGTCGTAAACAGACTGCGCAATGTTGAACGCGGAGAGTATTTAGGTGTCAGTGGTTTGAACGTGTCACCGTGGGATACGTAACACAAGATAAGGGTGCGCCTACGACCATCCCTGTTCTGCCTACGGTCATCACTGTTCTGCTAGCGTCACTAGGGCTAGAACCAGGCTCGTCAGTGGCAGACTACCGCTGTACCGCCTACCTACGCGCTCGAAAGAAAAAAAAATATGGCTTCCACGACGAAAAAGTTGTTAGGCAAGAGTTTAATAGCGCATAGGAAAAGAAACAAATTTTGAAAATGCGATTCAAACCAAAACGAGTACTTGTCGGTAATAAATACACTGTAGTTGTCCGTCGCACGTTGCAGCTATATATGTGCCCTGTTGCGACTCACAGGAACCCAGCTATACATATTGCGGCAAGAAAAAAAAAAAAAAGACAGCCCAAATATTTTTATCAGATACCCTTTAAGGTTGAGGGTTGCACATTCAGGTCCCGCTGATAGCTTTACTACTGTACAGTGACGGTGCGTCTCATATCAAATGTAGACGCGCTCGCCAAGAGACTCTTCCTTCTATGATGCTCGTACTACAAACATCTGGGCGTGGGAAGGACTACATGACCAGATTCCACGACATGACGACACACTACCAGTTACACGGAGTCGGTACGCAAGCGGTACAATACAGAATTACAAACGGAATTCGTACAGAATGAAGGGCTATTTTGTAACATTTTTTGCCTGGAATAAACAAAACCGAACAAGCCACAAAAAAAAAAAAAAAAAAAAAACTCCAGACTCATGCACGCCATGTATCCAGACATGTACACAAAAAACAAACAGATGCAGATCCAGATGTAACTCTCTCTCTACGTCGCGGACGCAATTTGTACTTCGCTTACAAAAGTTATGCCATGCCAAGCAATCGAGTGAAGGCCATATCTCAAGCTCAAAATTTTATTTCACTGCTCCTTTAAGGCCCTCGCCTTCAAAGCATAAGGGTCTGTGTTCAAATCTCTGCATTGAAAATAAAATTTTGTTTTACACTGATTTCCTTATAGCGACTTTTTCGTCACAGAGGCACGGACGGACAATATCCTTGTTGAGTGGGCATGAAAATTCTTAGGCCTTTAAACTCTCTTCCATATGTGTACCTCTCCCAGCCTTTTCCATAGAGCTCATCGACAAATACCGCACCTCATCATACTCAAGTCGGCATCGTAGTCGGCCCAGGAGGTCAGGCGTGCCAAAAATGCCGTTTGCACGTGCAACGTGAGGGGATTCTGCATGGGAGCGCGCCACCACAGGTAGTATCTCGCGGGCGAAGTTGTTCAGCAGCGCCTTGCCAGCGGCGATGTAGGCGCGGCTTAGGCAGAAGGCGCCGTGCAAGATCAGCGCTCGCTGTGGATGCCCGTAGAAGTTAACGATGAGCTCGCCATTGGCAAATAGTGCCGCTACCTGCGGAACACGTGAGACACTCAGTTTTTGTTAAACTGCAACGTTTTAACCATACAAAATGGTAAATCATTGGTTGTGAGAGACGCCGTGTTCCGGAAAGCACATGAATTTTACGACCAGGTGAAGTGTTATATGCGAGAAAAATTTAGAAGTACACACTACCCTCCCTTTCCTGCTCCAGAAGTTTGTAGCTAACAGAGATTATCAGGGCTTTTCAACACTTTACAGCAGTGGTCGTTACACTCCTGAGTAACGTATAAGAAATATTTGTATGGCGCCTGCAGCTGCCATGCCGCGGCGTTGCGTAGCTAGACAGGAGACGCCATCAGCGTTCTACACGCTTAGACGCTATGGCGGACACTCATAGCATTCATTCTATCATTTATCAATTCATTCCTTCGTTCATTCGTTCGTTCATTCATTCATCCACCCACCTACCCACCCACCCTTCCATCCCGCCGCGGTAGTGTAGCTGTTACGGTGCTTGGCTGCTGACCCGCAGGTCGCTGGTTCGATCCCGACCGCGGCGGTCGCATTTCGATGGAGGAGAAATGGTAGAGGTCCGTGAGCCGTGCGATGTCAGAGCACGTTAAAGAACACCAGATTGTGAAAATTTCCGGAACCCTCCGCTACGGCGTCCCTCGTAATGATATCGTGGTTTCTGGACGTAGAACTCCAGATATTAATTACAATCCTCCCACCCGTCCATCCACTTATGACCCATCCATCCATCCCCCCCGTCCGTCCATTCATTCATTCATCCATACAAGAAAAGCGTTGAAGGACCATGGTACTACATGCACGTACCGAAATATCCTGGTACTGCATGCGTGTGGGCGCGTGTTCAAGGGTGCTGTGCGTCAATGCTCTTCAACAGGCACTCACTCTTCACTTCGTACTGCAGTAACTTATTGTCGACAAGCGAGAGTGCGCGAAATAGGCGTAATTTGAAGACTTCGCACCTGCACCGTGCACCAGGATACGTAGGCGTACATGTCCAGCTCCCCGTGACGCGCCAACAGGTTGACGAAGGCGCTGAAGAAGGGCAAGTTCCATGTGCGGAATTCCACGTTCCCGACCAGCACGACTCCTTCACGCTTCATGACCTCTATCCACCGGTCCATTGACAGGTTGGCCGATGAGCTGTACACCACGTCATCCGGAACCCTCGTGGGTTTCGGCGCGTTCCTGTAGAAGTCTGCTATCAGCGGATCGAACATCTTGTCCTCCAGCTGTTTCATCTCCTGCGGAGAGAGGAAAGAGACAGTGTCGAGTGAAAACTTGATCCCATAAAGATACAAAGGTGGGGGGACGGCTGCGTTAAGCGGCCAAGAACCCATGGGCACTGGTGGCTTCTTCAGCTTACTGTATGACCCTATCTGAAGGTATGGGTCAGAGCGAAGCAACATCCCCCCCCCCCCCCACCCCCCATCCTTCTATGCTTAAGATTTGAAATTGGGATCACCGAAAAGGGGGGGGGGGGGGGTGTTGAGGGATTTTAGGGTAAGCCCCTATTGTATGATAAAGACCAGTTTTCTTTTTTGCTTACGAAATGTACATTAAGCCATAACAAACGATCCCAGGTAACGGTGACAGGGACAGGAGAGCGGATGGGTGCACGAACTAGCCCAACAACGTGCTGTAGTTGAATGTTTTTCAACTGTACCTTGAAATGCTTCGACCACCAGAGAGCTGCCTTGTGAAAACAATTATCTCTACGTTTAGTTTCACCCAATGACGGCAACTTCCAGAAGGCGTTCTGCCTACGTGCTTGCGCTCGTAAAGCTTACAGTCAACACGACGGATCAAGCCCCTGATTATATCAGCAGAAGTGACTCGCAGCTGAGCTGCACCTCGATTCGGTATCGGTGAGCCATACTATATGCTCATCTGTAAACTAAACATTCGGTCACAAATATAGCAACCTGTGTGTGTGCTTATGTCCGCAGACATGCGTTAAAACCTCGTTTATCTCATGTAGGAAAGAATTGTATGTTTAAGGGCTCGTTTGCTTTGTTAAACACAATATTAATGAGGTGAAGATAACTTGATGGTGGCAAGTTATCTTTTCGTCCACTTTTCTTTCTTCACATTTACATTACAATTACTTCTAATAACGTCCCCTGTACTTTCCTTGGCATCATTGTCTGTTAGTTCTCATTAATATTGTGTTTATCTCATGTGTGATCCAAGTTGATGTCCAGTCCACTACAGCGCGGTCAGTGCAGTAGTTTACAAGCGACAGGAATGCGAGAAGCGTGCGATGTTATACATGTGGTACACTGCTGCACAACATTGTAATATGGGTAAGGATCGGGCTATCTCGCCTAAATTACGTAACCCTAGCTTCATTGATATCTTGCATGGCCACGTATAATAAATGTGGTTACCGTTGGGCATGGCCTCCGTATGCCCCAGTTGCAGCTCCCTATCGCAGTATGCCTCATGGAGTAAACTACAGTATTTGAATACAGCGGCTACGGCGGTATCATGTGTAACAGCAAAGCCGAGATCGAATTTTAGACAACCGGAGCAACGACGATCCCGAAGGAATATTGCCCTATGAGAAACAGACAGAAGACAGGTTTTGACATCGTGTACTGCCGCCACATGTCTCGAACCACCTAGAGCACAATTGACAGAGGCGCAAAACTGACAGAGAGAGAGAGAGAAAAATGAGAAGGTAGGATGTTTCACCCAGGCTATTTTAGCTTTGTCCTTTAATTACCGTATACAGTAAGGGTCTCAAACATCCAGCCCGCGGACCTCTCGCTGGCAGCCCATATTTTTCTTTATTTTTCAGCAAGTATGTTCGTGAGCTACGCAGACGTGACTGGTTTCAAGAATTTTTTTTTTTTCATGAGGAACCCAACGTGGTCACCATGTTTTCAAACAATCGTGGAACAAGAGCTCTATTTCAGAATCGGCGTCCGAATGTCAGTCATTCTAGAGATCAGCATCAATATCTTCCTTGAATCCTGACGTCCAATCCCTTCAGAAATGACCCGTATATGAAATATGGAAAAAGGCCTTCTTGCAAATGGCGAAATTAACTGACATTTTGTTCTAACTCCTACTCCGCACCCCCATCTCCACCCTCCCTAATCTTCTTCACTATCCTGTCTCTGGCGAAAGACTAAAATTCGTAATTGCCGAGGTGAGTGAGACCCCTACTGTGATCAGACTGCGCATGAACGGCGTCTTACAGCCAAAGTGAGTGCCATCTTGAGTACGGATAGAATCACACTTGTCTATAGAGCAGCGGAGCGCGTGGCTGTCGACACTGTTGTTGACCGCAGCTTCTACCTCGCGTTAGCTACAAGCATCCGTTCATGCTTGAACTATAGCACAAGGGCCTAGCATGCAGTATGGCCATGTTTGGTATCATTACGGCGTCGGTCTTTGCATATTTCTGCAGAAAACGGCAGCTGCAGCGGCCGGCTGGGCGCTCTAGACAAGTGTGATTCCGACTGTACGGTGGTTTCGGTAGCTGCGGCTGTAGTGTATTAGTAATGATCTAAGGGCACATGCTCACCTCGAAGGTAACGACGTCCGTCGCATCTCCTTCGTCCGTGTCTCTGAACGCGTTCCGAAGACGGGTGAAATAGTGCATGCGGTGCGCCTGCGTGCTGCGCTCGTGGTACTTGCGCACGATGAAGTTGAAGCCCGAGTCGGTGAGCACGTACGCCTTGGTCGAATTATCGTA
This sequence comes from Rhipicephalus appendiculatus, assembly GCA_030522465.1. Taxonomy (NCBI): domain Eukaryota; kingdom Metazoa; phylum Arthropoda; class Arachnida; order Ixodida; family Ixodidae; genus Rhipicephalus; species Rhipicephalus appendiculatus. The sequence continues at coordinate 142,144 of JALIZH010013231.1, read as the reverse complement.
CAACTCGGGGTCCACACGGAACACGGCGCTCCATCCCAGCGTGTAGTCGCAATGGAACATCATGCGCAGCAGGTCCCTTCTTCCCGCAGGTGGCGGTCGGTGAGGCCACATTACGCCGGCGGCGCGAAGTGCAGCCTTCACGGCGTCGAGTTCACCCGTCGGTGTCGTCAGCACGGCGACGCAGCTCCTGCGTGTGGTTTTAACACGAACGAGTCAAGCCTTCAGAGAATTAAACTTATCGGCTTGTACGTGAGGAACACAGTTACAGCCAATATCAGCTTCCTGGGTGAAAGGTAAATTAGTATGCACGAATCATACAGAAGGAGAGAGAAAGAAAAAAATTACACCATCTCCCGCAATTACACCACGCGCATACGCAGTGAGGGTGTGGTCGCCGCGGGGAGGGATGCCTAGAGGAGAGAGAAAGGGAGAGGAGGTTTTTTATTTTATTTTTTGAAAGGGTTTGCGCATGCGCAGTAAGGGTGGTCACGCCGCACACCACCGGATTGAACCCCGCTCTAAGATGCTTCACATCTAAAACACGGACAAGATCGAGCCAGATCGTTCCTTTAACAGAACGCAAGCGGTCTTGCTACGCAAATAGCCGTGACCGTGTGGCTCACCAAAAGGTTGGAGGACTGGTTTGCGCTTGTGCGTCTATTTTTCTTAATCTGTCCTTGTGTACAGTTTGCCCGTACTAATCTACCCGATGGCGTATGCAGAAATTTGAATCGGGGGGGCGGGGGGCACGTTTTAGAACTACCATGGGGACAGGGCGGTAAGTGTGGTCGAGTGTCCTATTATTCCCTGCATCCCATGGAGAAAAAATTCGAAGGGGGGGGGGGGGGGGGGGGATGCCACTCCCTGGCTACGCCACTAATTCACCTTTCAAGTATTAACCAACGCGCCCTGCAACAAGTTTTACTTAACCGGCTTCATGGAGCCTGGAATTCAGCGCATGCGTATCGCCATTGCCTACGTGTCTGAGACCATGCACCAATTTTGGCGATGCAAAGGCCACTCGCTATATAAAATCTAAACATCTAAAAGATATAACCAGTTCTTTCTAACAATCTCTCTCTCTAAAAATCTATATATAAAATATCTAACAAAACATCTAGCTAGTGTTACACGTACTTGTACAACATGGCCGCCCTCTGGAGCGCGTTCTGTCCCGTAGGCGGCACGTCAATGGTGCGCACGATGCGCGCGATCCTCTCGTTGGCGGCGCCGAAGGCTTCTTCCTGGACGCCAAACAATTGACGACGCCTCCAGCCGTCGCACACGAAGCGCGTGAAGCTGTCGCACGGGTCCACCGACGAGTTGATCGAGGAAATGAGCCGCAGGGCGTACTCGCGGCACGCGTGGGTTGTGCACGTAGCTGGTTGGTCCGGGCCGCCACTGTGCAGGAGCGACGTCAGCAAGAAGAAGAGCACGGTCAGAGACACCAACAAGCACAGCACGGCGACCAAGGTGTAGCAGATCATGGTCGAAGGTTTCTGTCGATGTAGGCGGGAGAAAAAGGCAGGCCTGTGTGACTACGACACAAATTACACGTCAATGCAGTTTGGCCCCCTAATAAAGATATGAAGGAGAAAACATGGGCTCCTATGAAGACCCAAACGCGCATGCCGAAAGTACGTAATAGAGGCAGCTTAGCAAGGAATGTAAGACTTAGCAAGTGCGAACGCACCATGGCGCCGCTCGAAGTGCGACTGCCTATGGATGTCCGACGTGCCGACGACGGAGTGTTCATTGCCGCGGCCGCTGCAGCGACGACGGCAGGTGGCAAAGACGTGCGGCGGCTGCTCTCGGTGCCAGAACCTGCATACGAGGACGATGCTTTGTACATGGCCCCATGTGTACCCGGCGTAACAATGCTACCCGCGGCGCTGCTGTAGCGCGTGTGGGAATCCATGTAGCTGGCTCGAACCGACGAGTCCAGAAAGGTCGGCATGGACCGAGAGTGCTGCGGCTGAGGAGGCTGTCCGTAAGCGGTCACTCTTCGGACACCTCGCGGATTCAATTCGTCGGATGCTCGCCTAGAAATACCGACGGGGTGCTGCGGCTCATTGGGCGCTTTGCGCCCGCCGTTCTGTGGTGCCTGGAGCGGATGGTCGACCACATGTCGAATACCGTGTCGGGGTGGATCATCGCCTGGAGGGGTAGTGTCTGTCAGACAAAGAAAGAAAGCATTTTGTTCCCGACTGCCTCTTGACTGAACACATTGTGTATTTCTGAGAATGCTCATATATCGAACGAATGCCATGGCATGGCGCCAGGGCGACAGGTAATCTACGCTGCGGTCAACGTCTGTTTGGGTGACAAAGAAAGGCGTGTGAAGAAAACTTCTTTTCGCTTTCCAAAGGCCACTGTGCGAAGTCCTTAGTTGCCTTGTAAAAACGTTCTAATGTAGACATAACAGGGTATAACGGACTGTACCCTGTTATGTGTGTGTTATGTTAGTGTGACGTGACAAGGACAAAAGAACTGCTTCAGACACTCAGCTGTCCGCGTTATATTTACTTTATGCGCAATTATTCCATCGTCAGAATACCGCCTATCCTATATTTCTGTAATCGACAAGGAAGTGTGAGACAGCGCATAATCTGGCAGCCTTGTGTCGCTAATTAATGTCGCCTTGTCTACGTCGCCGAGTCCTCACACAAGTTATGTACCTGCTGCTTGACGCCGTTCCTCGCTCGATTTTTGGCTCTGCGAATTCTCTGGCTTGACGGGAGACGCTGGCTTGACGGGAGACGCCATAATGACCGAAAGGACTGCTCTGGCGATGCGATCGAGGCGTTGGGCAAGCAGCAACCTTGACGCTGTTCGCGACCGCAGCGTACGTCAGTGACGGCTGGAATGTGCCGGGCAGGGCCTGCGGATTGTTTAGAGTGGATTCGAACACACGGCCTAGTATAGAGGAAGAGACATTGAAACGGAAAGTGGCGATCTCGCCTACATCCGTAAAATTACAGGCCGCGCGACTACCTGGAAGGTCTCGCTGCTTTGAGTCGGGTGCCCGCTGTCTCGAAAACGCCGTGAGAGAATGACGAGCCTGGCAAGCTAACAAGAATGCCTGGATTTAGCTGTGCGCACACTGGACTCGTCTTGTCACAGGACAGAGCACCTTGTGGCGATTCCGACCGCGTCCTCGTTCGCTGCGCGAGGCTTTTCTTCTTCGTGTAGCTCGCGGCACGTGCCTGCATGCACGAGACGGTTTGATGATGTCGATCGCTCTAGAGACACCGTCATTTTTTCAGCGAAGCTGAACCGTACGACACGCATTGCTACACCTTGATAGTGTTTCTGCGTAAGACGGCGACCTCCGCGATTAGCATCCGCAATCGCCCTAGTCGTATATGTACACATATAGTGCTTCTGTACATTTTTTTTCTTTTCTTATTCTTTTATCCTTTCTAGTCTATCTTCATTTTTTGCTCTTCTTCGATATTACGCGTGGTACTTCTCACGAGCCGTGGGAGGCCGTCTTGGCCAGCGCAGATCCAGTCGTCCAGACGAGGGTCGTGGAGTGGGCCACCCAGGTTACCCTTTTCCACCTGTCCATTCGGTAATAATATCGTGAAGACGGGATAGCCTAGCCGGTTATAACGCAGCCTGCTTCCCGTTTTACAACGAAAGCCGTTATGAGATATTAACAACAGCCGTTTTTTTCGCGCCGTATTAATTGTTCGCCGCCGCCGCCGCCGGTATCCGTAAAAAACGAAGAAAAAGCATCCAGAATGGAACGGAGTTCGAACCTGGGTCTTCTCTGTGGCAGCCCAGTATTCTACCACAGAGCCATGCCGATGCGTGAAGCTCCATGCAAAAAGACCCTATACCGGCTTCATGTCGGGAAGGAACCACGTTAACATATGTATTATAGCATGGTAGAAGAGTGAAATCAACAACAGGCGTCCCACAATGCGAATTGCGTGACGAGTGGATTCGTTGAATGCTTCCAACCCATTGCAAATTGCTCCACCGTTATTCTCCATCGTCTTCAGTCACAGTATCAACAAAGTGCACATGATGACTTACAGGTGTGTCGCAGATACCACACTTCTCCTCAGAATGATAAGTAATGGCATATTGGATGCTTCCCTGCTTCACAAAACATGATTTATGGCGTAGTGGGTACCTCACAAGTGCAATTGTATTAGTTGCCAAGGAAGCCCGTAAGGCCCCCCATAATCCGTTTTTTTCTTAAGACCGCGATAAAGTTCTTTCTCTCTCTCACACACACGTTAACGTATGTAATATAGAGTGGTAGGAGAGTAAAATAACGAACACACGTCACACAATGCGAATTACGTCACTAGTGGGTCGTTTAAAGCTTTTAATCCATTACAAGGTGCTCAGCTACAATTCTTCATCGTCATCAGCCACCGCATCAACAAAGTTCCCGTAATGCCTTGCAGATCTGTAGCGGGTACCTCGATTCTTCGCAGAGTGACGAATAATGGCTTAGTGGGTGCCTCCGAACTTTACAAAATTTATTATTTATGCGTAGTGCGTACCTTTCAAGTTACTTGTATTCTGCTTGTATTAGTAGCCCCAAGGGAGTTCAGAACGGGCTCTAAAATGCCCCTCTTCCAGCTTTCGCTGTGACTGTGATGCGCTTTCCGCGCTCGCCTAGTGTTTTTTCATATAACAAGGAAAAAAAGTTGTGTTGTAATAGACATCTCTCCTCTCTCATTCATTGTACGTGGGAATGGCCCTTCCCTTTTTCCAAGTACACGACAGCAGATTGGAGATTGACCGTGGTTGACCTCCCTGTCTTTTCGTTACCGTTCTCAGCCTCTCATCACTGTACGAGATGCCTCCCTGTTTCAAATGCAGGCGTCGCAGTTAGTTGCGTATTAGTGTGATTAGTAATCGTTAGCTTCTTTATGCTGTACTTTGCAAAGCCACTCCTGGATGGCGCCACGATGGCGGCATAAACGAATGACTCCCCATGAAGTAAGGAAGGAAGTGTACATTTAAGTGCTCGTTTTGCTTTGTTAAACACAATATTAATGAGAGCTGACAGACAATGATGCCAAGGAAAGTATAGGGGATGTTATTAGAAGTAACTGTAATGTAAATGTGAAGAAAGAAAAAAGTGGACGAAAAGATAACTTGCCACCGGCAGGTGGCAAGTTATCTTCTCGGTTATCTTTTCGTCCACTTTTCTTTCTTCCCATTTACATTACTTTTCTTTCTTCACATTTCAAAGCAAAACGATCACTTAAATGTACACGTCTTTCCTTCATTCATAGCGAGGGTCTCGTTCTGGCAGACTTGATGCCTTCAGGTAGTATGCGAGGTATTATTAGTCAGCTGCCAGCTCGTAATAAGATCACGTGCTACGTGACGCCAACAGGCAAAAAAGAGTGTTCCACACTCGCCGTAATGGCAACAGGCGGCGCTGACTGACGCTACCACGTTTAAATGCACATATATACCCTATAAAGTGGACGGAGGGATGACCGCCACCGTAGCTCAGTGGTAGAGCATCGGACGCGTTATTCGAAGGTCGCAGGTTCGGTCCCTGCCGGTGGCAAGTTATCCTTTTCGTCCACTTTTCTTTCTTCACATTTACATTACAGTTACTTCTAATAACGTCCCCATGAAGTATACCTATAGAATACTTACTCCACAATATGATTCTCCACGAGAAAGGCTTTTTGCGGAGGCAAAGCATGCTTCGTAGTTTAATATTAAAACACTGAGGGCACGCATATACTGCTCAGAGCAGGGCTAGCAAAACCGACTCGGCTCGCCAAAGAAATGAAAACACCGAAAATCTGCGCGAAATCGTTCCACAGTGAGAAAACGTGCGTTATACTCAGCCACGCTCCGTCGGGTCATTCAAAGCACTGTGGCATTAGCGCAAAAACGCAACGGTACAGCGCGAGTATGACCGTGCATTCCTTTATTGGCAACAAGTCACTAAGGGCACTAAAAAATTGTGTAACACTTTATGCAAGCGCATCACGAAAACCACACCAAGCCACTTATGGTCAAACGCATACAAAGAAGCTATGAATAACGCATATAAACATGTTACACTAACACGTATACTGTATTTGATAGGACTACGCATGAAGGTCATTTATGAGCAAAAGTAGAGCTATCGTACACAGATCGCAACATCATCGCTGCATTGAGACCATGGTCAAAGCACTCGTACACACGACACAGGGCGGCCGCGTTCCCTCAATAAAAGTGAGGCGACATATTCGCGCATTCCAAAGCACGCCTTCCGAAGGAGGCACATAAATGGCGTTGCTCCACCGCGCGCTGTGTGCCTTATCACAACCCAGCACAGGAGTCCCGAGAATGCTTAACCCACCATATATATACTGTCGAACGAATGCTTTCTGTTTATCTACCACGCATTGTGTCCCCAAACAAGCGGCTCCCATCAGAGTAGCCTGCACCGCTGGTGCGGGTTCATGGGCTTTCCCCGCGCGCAATGAAAGGCCTTCGAGAACTCCGGCACGTTCTGGAGCACCGTGTCGCACGTCGAGTCGTCTACGACGTAGTTGCTGCCGATGCACTTGGCGTAGCAAATGGCGACGAAAAGCAGCTGCTCGCCCGTCAGGCGTTCCAAGGTGGACGAGGCGCCGGCCGTCGCTGGCGTTGCGGTACGTGTCGACTACGGCGCCCAGGGAGACGACCTCGGCAAACAGGGAGGCAGCGTCCGCATTCTCGACAGAAAGCGAGAGGTTCGAGATGCACGACAGGAACGTGCTGTACGAGGCGCCCCCGGAGTCCGCGGTAAAATACGCGTTGTGAAGCCTCTTGCCCAAGGCGAAGGCCACCTGGGATGCGATGCACAAGAGCGTTGTGCTTCCGACAGATCTTCATAATTCACGCATTAGCGCAAAAAAAAAAAAAAAAAAAAGCACATCGATGGTGAAAGAGCAAGCCGACCGGCCACGGTGGTCTTGTGGTTATGGTTCCGACCACGGGGCCGCATTTTCGACTGAAGCAAAAACGCTATAGGCCTGTGTGCTTGATTTAGGTGCAAGTTAAAAAACCTCAGGTAGCCTAAATTGCCGGAGCCCTCCACTACGGCGACCCTCAATCATATCGCAGTTTTGGGACGTTACACTCTATTTATTATTATTATTATTATTATTATTATTATTATTATTATTATTATTATTATTATTATTATTATTATTATTATTATTATTATTAAAAGCAAGACGGGACACAGCGCTACTAGCAACTCTATGTTTATTGCACGTGATCACATATACCTACACCCCGCAAAGGAAAAGGGAAGGGGGGGCAGGGAAACACGCCATTCAATAGACCCAGCAAACAAACACGCTGCTGACGCGACAAAAAGAGCATTTCCTTCGCTGATAAACATATATCCCGCAGGAGCGCAAAGAACCACAAGGACGGTGAAAGGCTAAGAAGGGACACATCGCTTGCTCTTTCACCGTCCATGTGGTTCTTAGCGCTAATGCGTGAATTGTGCACTACCAACTAGCCCACCAGTCTGTCCTTTTGATTGACAAGTCATAGAGTTCGGGTAAACGCCTAAACACGAACACATTTTATTTGAGTCGTAGACAGTTACCTAAACCTGGCGTAATAAATGACGCAGTATAAGAAAGACTAGCAGTGACATCACGTTTCCACTGCCTTAGACATTTCCGCTTCCTCAGCGCATTTCTACTTCCTCAGCCTCCGCAGCCTCGGATAATTACCTGAAAGACAGGTTGGTTGGCTTATGCAGTTTAATGTTACAAAGCTCAGGCTATGAGACAGGCCGCAGCGGAATTTTGACCACCCGGGGTCCTTTGGCGTGCGCCGATATCTCCCAATATACGGGACTGCAGCATTTCCCCTCCATCGAAATGATCCCGCCACGGCTGGCACCGCGCCCGCGTACATCCTGTGAGCAGCCTAGCACCGTAACCACTAAGCCACCACGGCGGCCATCTTCAAAATAGAGCATGACGACCACCTGTACGCGCTTAGACGCTAAGACCATCGCCGCGCCGAGTAATTACGGCCCACACGCACCCTGCAGAAAGGACAATAGAAGAAGCGCACTGAGCTGCCCCTTCGGTGACCTCTTCAAAGTGCTTTCTTGTTTACCAACACTCAGCTACCACGCATGCACTACAAATGATGTAGCCACCTTCCTCCTCCCCTTCCATTGCGCACGGAGAGACCACCTATCAATTCAACATAGAGGTGTGCACGGGCTCCGGGCCAGCCCGAAAGCCCGAGCCCGGCCCGGCCCGCGGGCCGGGACCGGGTATCGCGGAGGTCTTTCCATCGGGCCCGGGCCGGGCTCGGGCTACTCATCTCGGGCTTCGGGTGGGCCGGGCCAGGTGCAAAGCCCGCATCAAACCAAATATATAGACGTCGTGCCGGAATTGTTTTCTTTAACGATGAACCCACTGCAGATCACCTTTGTGATTATTTATCCATGCAATCATCCTTCTGACCTGCATCAGAGATACAAAATTTCTGGAAGAACAAGGAGTCTAGTTATTCTGAGCTTGCTATGCTTGCGAAAAAAATATTCGCGATACCGGCTGTGCGAGCAGCGGAAGGAACTTCAGTTCGACAGGGATATGTGATGCAGGAGCGTCGCACTTCACTGATGTCCGAATCACTGCACGGCTTGTTATTTTTTACACAGTTTGTAATCTTTGTATACAAACTAACATGTGTCATTTGCATATGTTTAACTTTGATATGTTGAATAAAATGCCACATGATAAAAAAGTTGTATCTTGTCTCCGCAGCAAACTTTCATGGTGTCGGGCCGGACCAGGGCCCGGGTTTGCATTTTTGTACGTCGGGCCGGGCCGGACGGGCTCGAAGCCCTTTAGGGTCGGGCTCGGGCGGGCCTTCGCACAGTCAGTGGGCCCGGGCCGGGCTCGGGCTTGAAAATTAGGCCCGTGCACAGCTCTAATTCAACATATCCTTCACTGATCACCCTCGCACAATCTTTCTCTGGTACACAACGGAACTTTATGAGGAACAGCACTGCGACGGCGAAGTTTTACTTCGAGCGTCCTGATAATTGTCAATCGCAATAATGATACATGACCTTTTATGGAGCAATGGGCAAGCGATGGCCAAAGAGCGCCAATGGCGCCGCCACAGAGAGGCAAGACCGATACATCTACTACAACGTCAAGCCTATACAGAAAACTTTACCAACCTGAGTGCCGAACCCGCCGTAGTTGACGGACGCCATGGCGTTCATGTCGTAGTAGGGAAACGCGAAGGCATAGGGCAGCAAGATGTAGTCCCTCAGATGCTCGAAGTCCGTAGAGAATGCCAATGTCTCGATGGCCGTGAAGGCGATCTTAATGTCGTAGCCGCGGAAGAAGGTACGCGTCAACCACGCGTTGCGCCAGTTCTGCAGGAACGAGTCACCCATCTCTCCTACGATGATTTCTCCGGGGTACGTAACCTCGGGCTTCGGAGCAAAGATGCTGAAAGACAGCACGGTGGTGTTCCACGAACTGCGACACGTTAATACAGTCACACTTGAAGTGAGGTATAAGGGGAAAGAGCTATAACTGTCGGGAGGACCCCATAGAGTAAATGCATAAAATGGTCTCCAATTTTGTACACAAACTCTTCGAAGTCTTACTTTTCAGATATTCTTCTCATATTGCAGAAGAGTCTGGTATTGGGCCTGTTGGTACGCAGCTTGTAAAATCATATTGCAGGACCCAAAACTGCATTAATTGAATTCACCGCCACTGCCGCTTTGATCTGTGCTGAAAATTATCGTGAGGATGTACTTCGATAAGTTTCCATCATCATCCATCTGTCTAGGCTAGCATGGAGGAAGGAAAAAACTTAGAAAAGAGCGTCACGTGACTACCTTGAAGCCTAGTCATAAAAATGTGAGGGAGAAATAGGCTCAGGTCACGTGATAGGGAAGCGCTACCATTGGTCGGCTCACTGTGGTTGCATCTGCGGCGGGCATTGCGGGGGTCTAATCCTCCCCACCACGCATTGGCCGGGAGGGCTGTCGTCACAGGAGGTTGGATTGCCGAGGCTAGCGGAACCATGTGGCGCTCCCTCCAAGTTGTTTCTTCCTCCATGTAGGCAAGCACCAAACCTGAACCGTTAAGCATCATTATCGTCGCTAATTATCAGCGAAGTACGCTGTAAAAACTCCACATGTGTACATGTCCAATCTCAGCGTTTTCAGTACATCATCACCAGCAGCAGCAGCAGCCTGACTACGCCCACTGCAGGGCAAAGGCCTCTCCCATGTTCCGCCCATCATCCCGGTCCTGTGCTTTCGGCCGCCACGTTATACTTGCAAACTCAGTACAGCTCACATACAAATACCGTACCTCATCACTATCGCGTTGGCGTCGTAGTCGGGCCAGGCGATCAGGCGCTCCAAAAACGCTGTGTGCACATTCAGCGCGACGGATTCTGCGCCGGAGCGCGCCACCACGGGTAATATCTCGCGGGCGTAGCTGGCCAGGAGCGTCTTGCCAGCGGCGATGTAGGCGCGGCTTAGGCAGAAGGCGCCGTGCAAGATCTGCGCTCGCTGTGGATGCCCGTAGTAGTTAAGGATAAGCTCGCCGTTGGCGAAGAGGGCCGCCACCTGCAGAGCACGCGAGGCATTCACTTTATGTTAAATCGTGAGCTTTCAACGTTTGAGTTTATTTATTTACCACTTACAGTTACACGTTACGCGACTTAGACGGTGAAGAAAAAAAAATGCTGCATTAAAAGAGCTAGACAAGACCTACATCCTGAGCTTCACTGTGGCAACAAGACGGCAACAGCAAAATACACCTCAAGACAACGTAAACGAACAATACCAATGCTAGATATTGAAAAGAATATGTTATACAAAGAGAGAAATATTGCTACCGACATATAAAGCATATTCAAAGTAAAAGTATCAGACAAAAATATCCAGCACTGCATGGCGAATAATTGATTGCGAGCAACTCGACGTTGTGGAGAGCCTAAGAATATTGTGAACAGGTATGCTTTTATATGCATGCGTGAACACATTACACAAGCTTCCCCTCCTTCCCCCTTCTCTGTCACAATATCTATGGTATTACTGCGTGCGTGCGTGCGTGCGCGTGCGTGTGTGCGTGTGCGCGCGCGTGCGTGTGTGTGTGTGCGTGTGTGTGCGCGCGCGCGCGTGTGTGTGTGTGTGTGCGTGTGCGTGTGCGTGTGCGTGTGCGTGTGCGTGTGTGTGTGTGTGTGTGTGTGTGTGTGTGTGTGTGTGTGTGTGTGTGTGTGTGTGTGTGTGTGTGTGTGTGTGTGTGTGTGTGTGTGTGTGTGTGTGTGTGTGGAGTCGCTGTGAAACATAGGAGAGTGTGGGAGAGTGCAGAATACGCATAACCTGAAGGGTCCGCCTCGGTGGAACAGTGGCTAAGGTGCTCGGCTGATGACCCGAAGGTCGGGGGGTTCGATCCCGGCCGCGGCGGTCGCATTTCGATGAAGGCGAAATGGTAGAGGCCCGTGTAATGTGCGATGTCAGTGCACGTTAAAGAACACCGGTCTGATGGTCAAACTTTCCGGAGCCCTCCACTACGGCGTCCCTCATAATCATATCGTGGTTTTGGGACGTAAAACCCCAGATATTATTAACCTGAAGGCTGTTTTCGCACCTGCACCTGTGCACCAGGATAGGTAGGCGTACATGGCCAGCTCCCCGTGGCGCGCCAACAGGTTGAAAAAGGTGCTTAAGTAGGGCAGGTTCCACGCGTAGAACTTCAACGTTCCGACCACAACAACACCTTCACGCTGCATGACATCCGTCCACCGTTGTTTTGACAGGTTGGCAGACGTGCTGTATATCCAGTCATCAGGAACCCTCGAGGCTATCGGCGTGTCCTTGTAGAAGTCTGCCATAAGCGGACCGAACATCTTGTCCTCCAGCTGTTGCATCTCCTGCGCAGAGTGGTGAGACCGTGCTGTGTGAGTGAATTAGTGAAAGCGTTATCCTGTAACGATGTCAAAGGCGGGGGATGGTCGCATTAGGCGCCCAGGAACTTCGGTGGCCTCCTCAACTCACTGATTTGTACATGGAGGTATGGGTCAGAACTCAGCAACGCCACCCCCCACCTTCCCCTCCTGAGTATTTGATATTGGTATCACCGAGGCGGGCACCTTAGAGCAGGCCCATTATACCGGGTGTCCCAGCTATCACTCAGCACGATTTAAACGAAGAGAAAGGGCGTTACGTGACGCAGACCTATTGCATATAGTTCCCAGTATACTGTAGTAGCCGCTACTACACGCGCAGCATGTACCCGCACCCGCTCAGCATGTACGCCACTTGCCACAAAAAAATTCGGACTGTCGTTTTAGCGCGCCCTCTACAACGAAACGAAACGCACTTGGCTCTGAAGTGAATATCAAAAATTTTGCCTAACTCACCTTAGCAATTCACTAATTAAGCGCAATACCTAAAGTACCTTAACAAAAGCCTCATGACGGCAAAAACGTTGATTCGCAGATTTCGCAGATTGTAACGTACGGCGTGTTGGTACATATCTGAACGAAATATTTGTGGCGCAACTGAGAACGCGGAAGAAAAAACTAGAGAAATTTCTTTAAGATATATCGTTAATATCATTCTGTTGCGGTTAACCACTTCCTTAAAAATACTTAGTTCTTGTTACGTAAAGCACCCTGTATATTAATGCTGCGCAAAATAATAATTGTTGGGGTTCAAAATCGCAAAATCACGAATATGATAATGAGGAACGCCATAGTGGAGCGCTCTAGAAATTCCGACCACCTGGGGTTTAACGTGCACCTAAATATATTTCAGTAATACGTTCTGGTAGACTAGTTGGTTCACTGCTGTTAAACGTTCTTAAAATGCGCGTAGTGACCAAGACACGAGTAAGAAGAAGAAAAAACACACAGAACACACTGTGCTCGTGTTGTTCTGTGTGTTTTCTGCTCATTTCGCGCAGTAAGACCTAGTTATAAGAACACAGGCCTCAAACATTTTCGCCTCCATCGAAAATGCGGTCGCCGCGGCCGGAATTCGATCCCGCAGCCTAGCGGTCAGGAGTCGAGCACCATAGCCACTAATAATATCTGGGGTTTTACGTCCCAAAACCACGATATGATTATGAGAGACGCCGTAGTGGAGGGCTGCGGAAATTTTGACCGTCTGGTGTTCATCGCACAATACACGGGCCTCAACCATTTCGCCTCCATCGAAATGCGACCGCCGTAGCCGGGATCGAACCCGCGACCTTCGGGTCACCATAACCACTAGAGTACTGCGCTACATGCACTTGATCACCTGGAAGGTGACGACGTCCGTCGCTGCTCCCTCGTCCGTGTTTCTGAAGGCGTTCCGAAGACGGGTGAAATACTGTGCGCGGTGCGCCTCCGTGCTCCGCTCTTTGTACTTGCGCACGATGAAGTTGAAGCCCGTGTAGGTGACCACGTACCCCGTCGTCGAATTCAGGAACAACTCGGGCACCACACTGAACACGGCGCCCCATCCGAGCGCGTAGTCGCAGTGGAACATCATGCGCAGCAGGTCCCTTCGACCTGCCGGTGGCGGTCGGTGAGGCCACATTACACCGGCTGCGCGAAGTGCGGACTTCACGGCGTCGAGTTCGCCCGTCGGTGTTGTCAACAACGCGACGCAACTCCTGCGTACAGTTTCGAAGCGAACGTGTCAGACTTTCAGTGAATGTCAAACTTCCAGGGCAACGAGTTCGCCCACCAACAGGCCCTACATCCCATGGCTTAGAGAGCGATGGAAGATCTTGCTGTCCAGCCCCGCCCTGGAAGACCAGCTGCAGCTCGTTACCAGGGGCCAGGCGGCGAGAGAAGCATATGAATTCCTGTAAGGAGGGGACCACTACCACCCGGTGCATGCACCAAAAAGCTCGACCGAAGACAGCCTTTGTCACACCCGATGGCTTGTACGAGTTCAACGTCGCGCCGTCTGGACTGTGTAATGCGCCCGCGACCTTCGAGCGCACGACGGACACCGTTCTGCACAACTTCAAATGACACACGTGCTTTTGCTACCTGGACGACGTCATCGTTTTCGCTCCGGACTTCTCCACGAATCTCGAACTTCTGCGGCACGTTTTGACGCGTTTGAGCAACGCCGGCCTACAACTGAATCTGAAAAAGTGTCGATTCGCATGCAGCGCGGCAGCTGACAATTCTAGGCTACGTCGCGTCTAAGGACGGAATCCTTCCATATCCAGCCAAGCTTCGGGCCATGACCAAATTTCCCAAACCTACGTCCTTCAAAGAACTGCGCAGTTTCGTAGGACTGTTTTCGACGCCTCTTACGAAACTTTGCCACCATCATATTGCCGCTGACGAAATTCCTTGGAGGTAAAGGGCCCCTAAATTCATGGTCGTCCGAGTGCGACGACGCGCTCTCAAAGCCCCGTCGTTTGTTGGACGCCTGTTCCCATACTACGCCACTGAGACCCTACGGCCCCAACGGAGGTACACAAGGACGACAGCGGTGTAGGCCCCGGCGCTGTCCTTGCGCCGCGCAAACCAGGGTTCCCCGAATATGACGCGGCATATGCATGTCGAATCATTAATGAAGTTTTTATCATTCATTCAATCCAGTGAAACTACATTATCGGTTCATGCGCTAGGAAGCCTCCCTTCTTGATTACAGTTGTCTCATCGAGCCATGCTATTAAGAACTAGCGAGTCTTGAAAAGCAGAACGAAACTGACCGCAGCCGCAGGTGCCGCTCTGAACTACATACCACGTCAAAGTACCAAAGCTACTCCTTAATTCTACGTGCCCTGTTGTACACCTTCTGCATAACTATAAATTCGAAACATTGCATAGTGCAGCGTCGCTGTTATCCTGTAGACCGTTTCCACTAACATTTTCCGTGTGCGCGCGTGCCCTAAAGACGCAGCAGCGACCAGTCCGGCAAGGCCGCCTTGCCTTTGTTGTCACGCCCTAGAGCTACAACATGTCCACAAAGAATACCTAAATGGCGTTGAACATACTTGTACAACTCGGCCGCCCTCTGGAGCGGGTTCTGTCCCGTAGGCGGCACGTCAATGGTGTGCACGATGCGCGCGATCCTCTCGTTGGCGGCGCCGAAGGCTTCTTCCTGGACGCCAAACAATTGACGACGCCGCCAGCCGTCGCACACGAAGCGCGTGAAGCTGTCGCACGGGTCCACCGACGAGTTGATCGAGGCAATGAGCCGCCGGGCGTACTCGCGGCACGCGTGGGTTGCGCACGTAGCTGGTTGGTCCGGGTCCCCGCTGTCCAGGAGCGACGTCAGCAAGAAGAAGAGCACGGCCAGAGTCACCAACAAGGCGACCAGGGTGTAGCAGATCATGGTCGATGGTTTCTGCTGACATAGGCGGGGAAAAACATCAGGCAAAAAAGCTTTGCTTAAGAGGTTGAAATGGCTTCAGCCAAGTTTATAGAGAGCCCGGCGTTTCGGGACCGATTCAGTCCCTTCCTCAGGGGGTGACTAGAAGTGACTAGGTTGGTCGTGGAAGCTTCCACGACCAACCTAGTCACCCCCTGAGGAAGGGACCGAATCGGTCCCGAAACGCCGGGCTCCCTATAAACTTGGCTGGAGCCATTTCAACCTCTTAAATATTCCACCCAGCCAGACAGATTTCTGTCGAAATGTTTACATTCAAGAAGCTTTGCTGTAGTAATAATAATTTCAGGGTTTAACTTCCCAAAACCACGATATGATTATGAGGAATGCCGTAGTGAAGGGCTTCGTAAATTTCGACGACCAGGGGTTCTTTAACGTGCACCTAAATCTATGTAGACGGGCATCAAGCATTTTCGCCCCAATCGAAAATGCGGCCGCGCGGATGGGATTCGATCCCGCGAGCACCATCACCGCTAGACCAACATGGTGAGTATGCTTTGCTATAGTGAAAATTATGAAAGAGCTGCCCCTATTGTGGGAGGTGGCGGCGTGGCCGCACACTCGAAGAACACGCTCGTTATCGCGAGGATCGACCAGCCTCGGTGTTTCAAGTCTTGCGTGGCCAGTGAAAGCTTTTTTTTCTCATTTTTTTTGCTTTCTCAATCTATTCTATCAATCCCGCCCGCACGCTTTCCACACCAAACGTGGATTTGCACTGTGTCCGGATTCGAAGGAATTGGAAGCTTTCTGCACCACAGGTGTTTTTTAGTCCCTCTTTCATTGGCCCACACTTGACCAAGCGATGATGTCATACGATGACGTAATCATGTGACGTCATGTGTTGCGAAGTCAGTGACGTCATGACGACGAAACAAATTATGTCGACCTGTGACGTCATGACGACGTCACGCGGTGACGTTATCACATGATGATTCTTCGCATCACTCGGCGCCGCCGACGCCGGCGGCCACTGTTCGCGTTCGATGAGGCATCTGAGGCTTTCTTTTTTAAATATAAACGACAACACGCATATGAGAACCAAACCTCCTTGACGGGAACGCGCACGTAATTGATGCGCCTTGAAAGAAAAAACTTGAGTGTGAACGCACCATGGCGCGACTAGAGGCACGGGAGGCCTTGGAGGAGCGACGTCCCGAGAACGGGGCCTGCAAGACCGCCGCCGCCGCGGCAACGACGGCAGGTGGCAAAGACGGGCGGCGCCAGCTCTCGATGTCAGGACCTGCAGCTGCATGCAAGGACGACGCCCTGTGCATGGCCCGACGGCTGCCCGGCGTACCAAAGCTACCTGCGCTGCTGTAGCGCGAGTGCGATTCCATGTCTCGGCGCGACGGATCCGGTAAGGTCGGCATGGACCGGGAGAGCTGCGGCTGCGGATGCTGTCCATAAGCGGTCATCTTTCGGACACCTGGAGGATCCAATTCGTCGGAAGCTGGCCTAGAAGTACCAACGGGCTGCTGCGGCTCATCGGTCGCTTTGCGCCAGCCGGCAGCAACAGAATGTTCGTGATCGTCGTACGTCTTCTGAGCGACGATCTTCCGATGCTGATCGGAATCTTTCCGGGGTCCGGTCTGCTGTGCCTGAAACGGTTGGTCGACCTCGTGTCGGATGCCATGCTGGGGTAGCTCATTACCCGGAGGGGTGGAGTCTGTCAGACAAAGTAGAAAGCATCTCGTTCCTGATAGACTTGTGTGCACGCTTTAGTGCGTTTCTTAGACTCTCCATTCATCGAAAGAATGCGCCCGGCATGATGACACGTAAGATACGCTCCGGTCCACCTCTCCTCGGTTGGCAAAAAAAGGTTAGGAGTTCCCCTATTGGGAAAATGGGTACAAGTGAAGCTATGAGTGTGCGTGTCTGATTCTCTCCATCGCATTGCGCCGTGCCCCCCTCCTAACTTTCTCCTTCCTCCGTGCCGGGAATCCGACCTCCGCCCACTTGCTTAGCAGCGCAACGCTTCTGTTACTACAGGCAACAACGGCGGCCATGCGTGAAACAATGAAATCCTACAAGACACGGCAATGAAACGCGCTTGAGCAAATTGACAAGCAGACTTGATAAGCAGACTTCAATATCAGAAACAGCTGATCGCCGACAAGCCCACGATCGGGAGAGCGTAACCCTAGTAGCCAGGGTTGCCGTTGGTGGCTACTTTGCGCCAAATTGGCTACTTTTGGACCCCGTTGGCGACGAAAATTTCCAGTTGGCGCCATGGCTCTTTCTTAAACTTGTGGTTTTACTTAGTCAAAATGGTTTTATTTATTGATCAATAGTAAAGACTCTGTTGATAATACCGCTTCTGTTCTATTTGGCTAGAAATTTGGCGATAATATCAAATGACATGGTTACTTTGGCTGCTTTTGGCGTGAGTTCTGGCGCCTTTCATGTCCACCCAACGGCAACCCTGCTAGTAGCACTAAATGTCGCCACAACGTTGCAGCAACTTTCTGAATGTTGCGGCAATGTTGTGTCAACATTTGGTGTTACCGGGAAAGTTATTCGAAAACGGCGCATACAAGTACGTAATGCGACAGGGGCACCTTCGAGGGCCTCATATAAACACACCCGCATATCCGAACGCTTGCCGGCGCCGCGTTTGTTGCGAACTATGCCGCCGCCCGCTGCCGCCATCGAAATCTGAACTGATAGATGCCTCGCTTAGAAGTCTGAAGGAACTGTTCTTTTCCGTTTAAAGAGCGACTACGTACACAGCAAAAGCCTGCTCTAAGCCTATGGGCGAAGTTCTTGGTCACCTTGTAAAAATGTCGTAATGCTGACGTTTTGGAGTATAACGGGTTGTACAGTCTGAATCACGCTTTTGTAGAGCGGCCAGTCGGCCGCTTCAACCGCCTTTTTTTGTTTTTTTTTTGCAAAAGTACGAATTGACCGACGGCGTGAAGATAGTCATACCGCACGCTATGTCCTTGCGGTATAACGCAAGCTTGAACTATTCTAGAATAGCTAACGCCAGCTTGCAGCTGCGCACGGTACCAGCGTCCAGAACCACGCGCTCGAACGCTCTAGACAAGTGTGGCTCAGACTGCACCTTATTAAGTGTGGCCCGACAAGGACAAAAGAATAGTTATGAAGTCACGACTGTTCACGCTATTTCGTGCTTCAAATCTATGATTTCTTCGTCAGAACACTGTCTATCCAATATTTCTGTAACTGCATGACGAGCAGGTTCGGTACCTCCTCGTCTTGGCCGTTCTTCGCTCGGCCTTTGGAACTCTGTGCTCACTTCCTGGACGAGAGATGCCATAATAGCGAAAGGACAACTGGGGCAACGTGATCAAAGCCTTGGCCGAGCAGCAACGTTGACACTGTTCGCCACCACAACAGAAACGATGGCTGGGCGGTGCCGGGCAGAGCCTGCGGATTGCAAAAGGTAAATTTAATAATAAGTTCTACAGTTTTACGTGCCAAAACCGCGTCATGACGATCAGACGCGCCATAGTGGAGGGCTCCGGAAATTTCGACCATTTGGTGCTCTTAAACATGCACTGACATCGCACAGAACACGGGCCTCTAGCATTTCGCCTCGATCGAAATGCGACCGCCGCGGCCGGGATCGAACCCGCGACCTTCATGTTAGTAGCACCAAAACCGAGCACCATAACCGCTACACCACCACGACGGACTCGTCCGCCACGTAGGATCAGTGGTTGCGGTGCTCGGCTGTTGACCCGAAGGTCGCGGGTTCGATCCCGGCCGCGGCGGTCGCGTGGTCATAAAGCAGACGTGTTCACGTACAACTAACTACCCGCCGTCTGGTTTTCTTACCGTGGCAGCCGGTTCGGTCGCTTTGCCTGGGCAGGCTTCAACGAGCTAGCTGCCAGTGCCTGTGATGTCCTCGCTAGCAGCTGAGAAGGTCCACGACAGCCTCAGATGCTTAGCTGTTTTCAGTCGAACAAGAATGGCGATCGAACGAGAATGACTTGTTTTCGCGATGGATGCGCTGAACGCTTGCTTCCTTGTTCCCTATAGTTGTCTCCAGGACGCTCCCGGTAATAGGACGGCGAATCCGTGGGCCTCGTCCAGATTCCTATCGTTCGCTGCGCGAGGCGTTTCTTCTTTCTCACTCGCGACGCGTGCTTGCACGAGAGTTTGATGGCGTTGACTGCTTTTATCACGGAGCGCATACTCACGGGAATAACAAGCCAGAAAATTGAAAATTAAAATGAGCCTCTGTAGACATCAAAACTTTTGAAAGAACGCCAAGAAAGTAGGCGTATTTTACTAGAAAGTGTAGTAAAATTTTATGTAGATGTGCAGCGTTAATTTTTCGATGCGAAAGCTCCAAGGCTGGATTCTCCGCAAGACGCGAGTGTGTGGGGCGAAGCACGCTTTGCGAAAAAGCCGATCTTGCTTAACCTAGCTTTCTGCGGGATTTCCCTCAGTTCCGCTGGTCCTCGGCGTTCGCGATAGCAGGGCCACGTTTAATTTTTTATTCACTGCGAGAAATTGCTAAGCAAACATCATGCCACTTCTTTTAACAGGAAAATGTTTTATGCCGGGGTCCACCACGGCTCCCCTGACGTATTTCTGTCACAGATATGTCATTGTAAAATATACACCAACAGATGGCAAAGAAAGAACCAGAAGGAAAACTTCCGTTCGCCTGGAGTCGAACCTGCAACCCCTCGTTCCGCAGCACGCGGCGCGAAACGACTCGGCCACAAAGTGTACGTTCTTCAGCATACTAACGGCAAGCTATTTATATACACCATTCACCGTTGGGTGTGCTCAGAGCTCGGTGACCTTCAGCGTGTTCTTGTTATCACTGACGAGATGGCGCGAAGGGCGCGCTTTAAAAGGTGAAAGGTCGTCATCCCGCGCGTAGCGATGCGCGCGCGCCTCTTCAGGGCGTGGTCGTTCGTGCGCGCACGCTCATCTCGTGATGGCGGCGGTATGTACGTCTTGTGCTTTCACCGCAAGTTTGCGTTGAAGTTACAGAAAGCACGAAGGTCACTTCGCTCGCTGCAGCGGCGGCGTTTGTGAAAGGAGGACGCTGCCCACACACAAACAAGTAACAACTGTGACAATTGTTAGTTCTCGCTCGTCCAGTGTATACTTGTCGTTCGTTTCGTGCGTCCTTTGTGTTTGAGCAGAGCGCTTTAAGTGTCGAGCTGTGACAAGTTGTTAGTTCGCGCTCGTCCTGTGTATGTTCGTTTCGTGCGTCATTTCTGCTTGAGGAACGCGCTGCAAGTTTCGAGCTGCTTGCCGTTCTTCGCGGGGCATTACAATTTGTTTCTATAGCATTCATTGCTTCGCCCTTATTGCAAAACAATACACAATAAACGCTCGACTGCCTCTATGATTACACGTTTCACTTTCGTGTTATACCGATTCCTATAACAGAAAGATCAGCCATGTTTTTGTTGTTGTTGTCGTTGTTGTTGCCGTTGTTTTGTTACACTGCGAGAGAAGAGGACTGCCGAAGAGAGCAAGCGGAGAACGCAAGCCCAGAAACACGTCTGAACATGCTCACGCAACGACCGTACTGCTGGAACGCTAGCACAGCGTTGCAGCGACGCCACAGAGGTGTGTGTGTTCACGAGCACACACACACGTACATAGGGCGTTGCTCGAGCCCTAGGTACGAGCAACGCCTAGAGGAGGCGCTGGTTCGAGCCTCACCAACGCGTTGTCCTTCACCTATAGCTAACTACAGCTTCACCGCCATTTGCATGCCAGGCATTTAGGCGACCACTACAAACGTACTATTTGAAAAAATCGTGCTGACTTATTGCATTGAAAACAGTGAATTTCTAGATTATTTCGGACAGAAAGAAAATTTTTTTGGTCATGTGGTGGCCATCAAAGTTTTCCAGAATGTCGTCTGGATGTTGTTTGTAAGAAAATTTATTCTGAGAGTATCGTTTCTCGTTTCAGTACCGAAATTGGCTTACATATTAGACAAATGTGTTAGTGTAAGGTGTTCTAAGTTCAATAGTATTACTGCAATTTTTCTGCAATATACACCTCGCGAATTTTCGCCAGAATGTTCTATGTTTACATTTCTTCCATTGTAATACTGCGCCATGCATGAATAGCTGCGTAAGGTATACTTACTCTACGGAAGGTATATTTTAGGATAAAAACAATTTCAGACCACTGAATTTTCTAAACTTCACGAGAAAAAGTCACGAATTTCAGACAATCATCGTTTTGATTCACACATTCAGACGCAAATTACGCCACGCGGTGCTCCAATTAAATATCCACTTTAGACCTCTATTCAAAGCAAATAAACAGTTCTTTTTATACGGCAGGTTTTATCATTACGATTTTCGTTTTAATGAAGAAAATAATTTTTCAAGTTATATAGCATAAATTATGTAAATTATGTATTCTCCGAGCTACGTTCTGCTCCGCGACGCTCCTCCTTCCCCCGCTAAACCCTCGCCGGGCCGCTCTCCTCCTCTCCACCTCGCCATGATGCGCAATGCTGTTTTTAGCTCGGCGAAAACTGCGGACGACGACGTGAGAAAAACCTAGCGAGGTACTAACAGCTCCGCTGCAAAAATTTAGCGCCTGATGCTGTTGGTCACGTGTTGTAAAAAAAGGCCTAGCACGCAACTCAGCTGTAACGTGTGCACTCTGTGTATGAGCGTCTTTGGCGATTGCAGCGCCACTGAGAGTTCGCTCCATCAAAGTATGGCCACCACAGCCAGGATTGTACATGCGGCCTCGCGCTAAGCAGCACGCGAATAGTTTTATCGGGACAATGTGTTCGGTGGAAGCCTTGAGGGATGTATGATTTGACCGGAACACCACTCCAGCGGGCAAGTCTGGTCAGGAGACAGGTATCTTCATCAAAACTTCTTTTTGGGCAAGTTGGTTCATTGTAGAGCCAGGGAGTAACAGCGCGAACACACACCCACAAGAGGGAAGACACGGACACACAGGTGCTGTGTGTCCGTGTCTTCTCTCTTGTGGGTGTTGTTCGCGCTGTTACTCCCTCGCTCAAGAGACAAGTAACAGAGGTCTTATGAAGAAAAAAAAAAACCTTGCACGTTTTAGAAGAAAAGTCTAGGATTCGAGGGTACAATATTGACTTAAGGGCATGTGCGACAGTAGTGATTCAAACAATGACACGGCTTTGAATGTGTCTCCAGGTAGCCACAGGGGGGATGGAAAGAAACGCGAACAGCGCCGCGCGCTGTCTTCATCACGCTCTGACCTTGGTGCCAATAAGATGCTAGAATGGTCCTTGATTGTATCACGGATTACTCTAATGACTCTTTATTATCATCTAGGCTACAGCCGCTTCAAAAGAAATGCGAAACAGCGTAGAATGTAGACGCCGCACTGTTCGCATTTCTTTCCATCCTCACTGTACGTTATACACGTGCTTGGGAACGTCCACTTTCAATTTTTGATACTCTTCGAGAATTAGCCCAGTCATGTACTGTTAGCCAGTATGCCATGTACTTCGCACTGCTTTTCATGGTGATTATAGGCGGTATTTTATGGCCCAAGAGTCAGCTGTACCGAAAGAGCGCCCCGCTTTCGGTCATGCCATTCCATCTAAAAATTGCAGCCTTTAAAGCTGGCTTTACCACTATATGAGATATGGGGCGGCTAAGCCCCCTTCTGTAAACATCACCATCTCGCAGGCGATGATCCTGATTCGCGCGTACATGTACGGGTGGAATCAATACTCGGCACCCACGAGAAGCGAAAGACAAGGCACTTAGAGCTATTTATTTCGTTCTTGTTTTCTAAAATGACGTAGTACTAAATGAACGCTAGCAGAAGTGCTCGCCAAATGCATCTAGCACGTGCATCGATGAAACTTGCTGAAAAAGTGGTACAGATAATTTCTCTAAGTTACAGTCGGGAATTTCTAGTTTAGGATAAAATATGCAGCTGCTGTTGTATGCCTCTAAAATAAGTTTAAAACAATGACAAAGGCCTAGTTTCGCCCGAAAAGTGAGGCACGTGCCGATAGAGATATTAATGTGTTAAGGGATAACGCAAGTTAAAACTGCATGAAACAGTCATTCATTCACAGAATCTTTACAAAATAGCGAAAAAATATATTGAATACATAATGTTGGTTCTACATTGGTTCAGTTACATTGTCCTTCGTCCACACTTCCATTATCTGCCTGCAACTGCATTTCGGCTTTGATTTATCGAATTCGAGCAAACTGAACTGTTCTCCGTACCAAGCGGTTGAGAAATTCCCTTGGAAATGTCAATCCAAAGGATATCACTGCGTTACAAGTACATTTGTGCAGACTAAAACTGCATTGTTTTTGGCAGATGATGTGAACCAATACATTGAGTCTTAAGAAAAGGAAATTATATTGAAGGGAAAAAAAATGAGCAAGGTGCATGTTTGAAAATATTGTGGCTCGTGAAGCATTTTACTGCGATAGCATATTGTATCTTATTGCGAAAACTTGCCGACGGCGGCGTCGTCGCCGTGAGGGGCCCGTAAAATTCCAAATGCTGCAATATCCTGTCGCGTCCTGTGGGCGGAACACTGCGAAACTGAAAGCCCGAAAGAGAGCGTGTATCTCGCGAGCTAATGGGGGTCGGTGGGAAGAGACGGCATGGTGAAATCTCCCTCTCCAAGCCACCCTTACGAGAGAGGAGGAGGAAAACGAGCGCGGCAGACACGGGCGGGGATGACATGCTTGCAGGTGAAGCGTGCGCCTCCTTCTCAGCTAGCCCTTTGAGACGCTTCGCATGTACACGACTGTGTACACTTGTTTTTGCTAGTAATGTCTACTAGTGACTGAGAGCAAGGCACACTGACATTTGGATCAATTGAATCTCCTCCGTAATAAACGTGCCTTCATTTAACTTCATTTTGCAGCGTACTGTTGCATATGGTCACATTGCTTAAGGCATAATCAACTCGCGGGTTCGATCCCGGCCGCGGCTGTCGCATGTCGATGGAGGCGAATTCGTACAGGCCCATGTACTGTGCGATGTCAGTGCACGTCAAAGAACACCAGATGGTCAACATTTCCGGAGCCCTTCACTACGGCGTCCCTCATAATCATATCGTGGTTTTGGGATGTAAAACCCCAGATATTATTATTATTATTATTATTATTATTATTATTATTATTATTATTATTATTATTATTATTATTATTATTATTATTATTATGAGTCGTTCAACATGCTGCTTTCCGCGAACTACGTCAAAATTATAATTGTTCTTTTGTCCGAAATGAACATAATTGAAAACGAATTTTCTTTATATTTCTGGCCTGAAATTTCATTCTCTTTGCGCAAAACCAGAAAATGAAAGACCTCAGGATAAATGTTTAATTGCAGTTCAATTAAGTTTAATTGCTCTACAACCCATAAATCGGCGTATTTATTATGAAATGTTTGTCGCAACAGAATACTAAGGTATGTGAAATAATGTGTAAATTTGACCCATAATGTAAGTTTGACGCACGAAATGTGTCCGAAACCCTCAAAAATAAGGAAAATCTAATATTTGCTCGCCGCCTTTACAATTACTTTTTTTTTCTGCGGCGGCAGGCACCTTATGACTAGAGAAATCAATTACGGCAATAATTAAGGAAATTAAATTAACTTTGTAATTAGTGGAGACCAGTGGTGTATCCAGGGGGTGGCACACCAGGCCCGTGCCCCCTCCTCCCGAAAATGTTTTTCGCCATGGCATACAGAGTGCAAAAATGACGATTTGCCTGCCCGCGGCTCCCAGTTCAGTTCAAAGAGGTGCCTTCCCCCCCCCCCCCCCGCCTGCCCGAAAAAAAATTTTGCCTACGCCCCTGGTGGAGACAGGTGATCTGGTAGAACGGGAGAGCTGAAGCGCCCATTGCCGCTTTGAGATTTCCGAGAAGCGGCTGCTGGTAATTTTAGAAAAGTGATGGAATCCGACCAATTTCGCCGGCGAAATCGAAACGCGGAAGGCCCCAACTGCCACACTCTCCGAGGCGTCCAGAATGGGTGAGCGTCGTTATTTCTATCGTCGATCGACTTCGCTTCCTGTGTGTGTGCGGGCTGCGCTTGCGATTATAGCATGCATAGCGCACGAACGCTAATGATAGAAGTCACGCCACTGCAATCATTGTCGCAAATAGTTTCATCATCGAAGTCGTCTGCTAGTTGCGCTCATTGGCACTTCGGTTTCGGTTTCGCCAGTGAGATTTGTAGCATTTCATCACCCCACAGCAATTCACTAGGTGCCGCTTTTTCGAAAACTCAGAGGTCATAAGCGTGCGCAGGATTCCCCTTCAGGGGGGGGCGAAGGTTCGTTGCAGCGCCCCCCTCCCCTATAAAGTCAATGTATAGGGCCGACTGTGCGCCCCCCCTTCTTATGTAACTTGGGGGGGGGGGGGGCGCCCCCTCTGCCCCCCCCTCGTGCGCACGCCTATGTCAGGTAACTCGGAGGCTTTTCGCAGAAGGGAAACTTAAGATCTTCCCATTTGGACCCGGCCATCTGTATCCCACAATTTCAGGTTACTAAATCTAATTTAATTACTGCAGTAATTTAACCCTTTGGTCGGCGTAAGGTGTCTGCCGCAACAGAAAAAGTAGTTATGAAAGGCAACAGGTAAAAAGGATTTATTTCCCTTTATTTTTGAGGATTTTAGTACGCATTTCTTGAAACACGCGGTACAGGGCCAAAAAACTACGAGCACTTTTCTAGCTCCCAGAGGCCATTGCTCTCGCCATCAGTGCAACTTTTATGCTCCACGTCGAATTTTGCTTTAATCTTCACTGCAGCACGGCAGTGTAACGCGGCGAAGCATACTCCTTGCAGGAAGTGAGCGCCGTGCAGTGAAGCGTGCTGCCTGGACCAGTGTCTCTCCCATCGAACTGCCGGTATATCTAAGTATCCTGCGACTCGCTTTAGATTCTACGTATCCAGGCTCGACTGTATACAACCCAAAAACGGCACTCATCAAGTTCCTTTACGTCCGCTGTCAATCAGGAGTCGCTAAATAAGGCCCCCCTAACTATCAACTGCAAATGGGCTCTTTTGCTGCACTACCTGTCAAAGCCTCATTGAACATGAAGTGCAAATGTCACAGAAAGATCGAGAACAGCCTTTAAAGGAAATAAACATTTTTATTTACAAGGCCCACACAATTTATATTCGTTTATTTACACAGACCTTCATTGATTCCTCAGGCCATCCTCCGTCGATGGATCATCAACCAGGTGGGATCAGTAACAGCACTGATCTCTGTGCTGACAAGATCATCCGTGACAGTGGGAGGCTCAACGGTGCTCTCGGGAACAGGTGCAGACACTGTCTCGTCCTTCGACTCATCCTTAATCTCAAGCCTTCCATCCTCCTCTGAGGCTGTTACCTCACTAGGTGCTTCTGTTGAGTGCTGCTGGTCCTCTTTCGTGGCAGAATCCAACTTGATTTCGTCAGTGACGTTCAAATCGTCTGTTTCTGAGCTCGCGGGAACAGTGAAGTCCTCCTCAAAGTCTGAAACCAGGTGTTTCATAGGGCTGCACGATGTCTTCACAATTTGAGGTGGCCCATGTTCTCCTGTCAATAAGCAGAGCAAGTTTGATGAAATTCCCAATGCCTTGTTGCACCCATCTCAAGATGAGAAAGAGGGAGTGTAAGAAGTTTGTTAAGGGAACCGCTTTATAGGAAGTAAGCATTTTATTTACAAGGCACAAAATTTATATTCACTTATTTACACAGGCCTTCACCGATTCCTCAGGCCATCGTTCGCGATGGATCATCAACAGGTGGGTCAGTAACAGCACTGATCTCTGCGGTGACAAGATCATCCGTGAAAGTGGGAGGCGTGAAAAAGTGGCAGTTTAAAAAAGTTTTTTATTTCTTGATCGATTTTGACGAAGCTTAGCGAGTCTATGTATATATGTGTACAGATTTCATATATGCATTTATTTTTCTTCTATAAAGTGTAGTTTCTAAAATAAAAAAATATTTCATGTGCCTTTTGGGGAGCAAGTTTTTTTCTAAACTGAGGGAGCTACAGAGTAAATCAGCAAATCACAATAATCTGGGATCAGAGCTGTGTGCAGTGCAACAGAAATGGATTGTTCTAAACCCATTAGAAGAAAAGTTATGATATGTTGAACATCTGCGACTGAAATCCCAGCTTGAAATTGACTCACTCACGAATGTTCAACGTGCTATAACTTTTGTTCACATGGATTTAAAACATCCATTTTTGTTGCACTGCACACAGTTCTGATTCCATATTCTTGTGACATGCTGATTTACTTTGTAGCTCTCTTAGTTTAGAAAAAAACTTGCTCCCCAAAAGTCACATGAAATATTTTGTATTTTAAAAACTACACTTTCATACAAGAAAAATAATTGCATATATGAAATCAGCAGATATCATTACATAAACTCACCAAGTCTCATCAAAATCGATCAAGATAGAAACAACCTTTTTTTAAGAGCAGTGTCACCCCCTTAAAGAGCACTAAAGTGAAACGATGAATCACTTTACATTTATATTTTGTGCTCTGAGAACTAATGGCATTAATTTCACCATCAGAGGTTTATTAAATAGAGGAGAACGCCAAGGTCAAAGTTTAATTTAAGAATTTTGCACCAAACTCTCCGCGCGTGACATCACGGATTTTAAAGTGTATTTTTCGCATTTTGGCAACATCGGCTCAACAAAATTTCCTGAAACTTGGTAAGTTAAGTCTATGGTTCCTCCAGAGGACAAGTGTACTTCATTTTTACTGACTAGGAACTACGTATGTCCTAGCAGATGCTGTCAAAATTTATGATGTCGTGGCATTTGGTGCTGGAATATCAAGGTGGCATCACCAACCGCATTTAATTTTTGCTCATTTTTTCGCCTACCCAGCATCTTTTTCGTGGTAAGGGTGGTGTTTGCGGTATCGTAAACGAGTAATTTCACTATTACGAAAAAAATATTTTTCTCTTTAGTGTTTCCTTTAAAGGGGTTCTGAAACCAATTTTTGAAGCTGAGTCTACACTGCCTGTAGAAATCTGCCGTATACAGAGAAAGCTCTGGGCAAGTGTGAAGCTCAGGAAATTCTGTTAAGATATTTTATTTTGACATCAAACTTTATTTTTGGCGTGGCACACCTACTGACATTGGCACTATCGGTGACGTCAGGCTAAAGTATCAATTCTGGCAACTTCACACACCGGTAGGGCTAGTTGTGACGGCGTCAGGTACCAAAACATTCCCAAATTGCAAACAGGGCCACAAAGCAGAGCTGCCACGGAAACATCATGACATCTTGTGCGAGCACATGACAAGAAAGCTCATACTGTGTTGTAACGTCAGGGTACAGTAGGTAACTAAAACTTGCTTTTGAAAACATTAATTTTTCACGGTGCACTGGCACTTGCCAATACATTTTCTAGACTTTGAGGGCTTGGCCTTTCCATCTGATGCAGAGAAAAACAACTGAAAACTGAGATTAAACACAACATATGTTTGACCTTACAGGATTACATCGTGCTTTTTCAGGCAATTTTCAATTTGAGCTTAGTAACACCAAAGGTTTTCAAATGCCTTGGTGCTCAATAAAAATTTTCCGCTGGTTTTTCAAGGTGGCACATCAGATGCTCTTTGCTCAGTGGGAAATTCCAAGTCATTTATCAGGATATGAAAATTAGCTACTTGTCTCACCATTAAACTTGAAACAAGACAGGAGTGATTCAGTACGATCTTAGCTCCCCGCAACAAGGGTGCCCTACACTTCGCAAATCGTAGGTAAATTTAAGCAAACTGAGTCTGTTCAGTGGTACAGTCGATCCTGCACATATCGAACTCGTAAAAAAATCTGAATTGGTTCAATATATCGTAAAATTGCGATATAAGACTTTTAATATCAGTGCACAAGTTGTCTTCACGGCACTGCTTCATGATTAATGCAAAGAAGGCGACTTCATGGCAATAAGCTAGTATTTAATCCATCATTTGTAGAACTACACCTCAACTTTTAGGGTTACGGCCCATATGCAGGTGCGGGTTGTATGTGAGAAAATACAGTATTCGATGTAAACAGCAGCTCAACATCTTTGTACAAAGCTGTGCGTTCTCGTCAGGCGCCGGAAACCTTGCCGTAAAATGCTGAGCAAGTGCCCCCCACCCGAGCAAGCACCCCCCCTTTCTTTTTCGGGAGATTTGAAATAAGCGCCAAATAAGTATCAATGATTGGCCCGGGACTGAGCAAGCGCCCCCCACCCAAATCTGGTTGGATTATCCTTCACCGTAGAGGGGCGCTTGCTCGGCATTTTACTGTAGTCTGCCTTGGCTCTGATGCCGGTCCTGTTTTTCGATATCGCACTCAGCCTGCTTCTTCGGATGCTGTAGGTAGCGGCAACAGCAAACTTCTTTTCTCTACGTTCGACTGCGCTGATTGTTGCCAGCCCTGTGGCGAACAGCCCCAGTTCATAGGTATTGCGGCCCCCCATTGGCTTACCAAACGGATCGGAGAAGCGAACAGTAACCCTGCATAACGGGCAAACGGGCATTACGACAAGGAATCATCGGAGAAAGCACACAATGACAAGCAGTAGTTTCCGCACGCTCTGCACAGCGCCCTCCTAATCACACTATTCACTGATACAAGTGAATGTGGAGAAATCCTCTTCCGCAAGGTAAAGCCAGGTTTTTGTGAAGAAAAGCCAACTTCTTAGGCCTTTCGCAGTTCTTGATGTTCGATATATCAAGTCTACCAGCTGTTTTTTATCAATGCAGCTGTAAACTTTCCTATGCATTGACGTCAAAGTATTGTAGTGCCCAAAAACAGTTTGATATCAAGGATAATTAGATTTTTCCCGATAATAATAACATGTGAGGTTTTACGTACCAAAACCACGGTATGATTACGACGAGAGACGCCGTAGTGGAGGGCTTAGCAAATTTCGACCATTCCAGTGTTCTTAACGTGCACCGACATTGCACAGCACATAGGCCTTCTAGTATTTTGCGTCTATTGAAATGTGACCACCGCGGCCAGGATAGAAACCACGACCTTTGGATCTACAGCCGAGCACTGTAACCACTACACCACTGCGGCGGACAATTGATTTGCAGAGTTCGATATAGTCAGGTTTGACTGTACAAGTGAACAAAACTCACACATAGGCATGAATTGCAGTGTACTGAATGTACAGCAGTCCTAATCCGTTTTAACAATGCCCTACGTACTAAGCTCGTCTATTGTGGACATCTTCCGAGCCAGCAGAGCAAGCAAAGATTCAATTTTATGGTGCCGCTTAACAAACTAAAGAAGAGAAAACATTCCTTAGATCAGGAAAAAGAGAGCTAAGCACAGCTACTACTATTGATAGATGAGTTGCTACCCACATGGTTTCCAGGTGATAAATGTAAGCTCATTTCTATTATAACAGAAACATGAAGATGCATGGTTGGTTTGCCCTCAGCTATGTCCTCAGTGTCTGTCAATTACACAAGGATCATTCTAACAGATGCGATAGCCACAACTCAAGTCCTTTACAACATTCACATGACCAGAAGATCTGGTTTGGCACCTGAAATACATACATGCTATAATACAATGAACTACATGCTATAATACAATGAACAACAAAACATTATCAAGTTATGCCAGAGACAGTACCGAAAGCTATGCGTTAGTGTGTTGATGTTTAAAAGGTCTGAGCTCCACACAAATGCTGAAACATGAAACAGAATCAAAGAATGCAACTGACCAGTTTGGCAACATAGGTAGCCGGCACTCCCAATAGCTTTCCGATTTCGGCGGCAGGGAACAGCAGTGACAGACAGGTGTTCAGAAATGGCACCAACTCGTTGGCAAAGGAACCACAGAAGCGAGACAGCGTCTCAGTCTCCTTCTCTGTCAATGTGGGTTCCTCTGCCCTGAATTGAAGAAAGAGATATGCAACGCAATACTATAACAAAAGAGCTTAATCATTTATTACAACACTGTTTACGTGTCACATCATGGGTGGCAGAGCGTGAAGGTGCCGCTCAGTTGTGTGAATATCTGTACCTTTATATGTATAAATTTTTGTGGAAAAACCGCTGCATAGCTCATCCTTAGCATACAAAAAACATCTTTTATCTTTTTTTTTCTTTCATGACTTTATCTGCCTCTCACCCTTTCATGTGTGTGTGTGTATATATGATGCGCATTGTTAGCAAATAAACAGTTGCAAGTTTGCGCACATCTGTATTCTCGTTTTGTACTTGTGTGTAATTTTAGCGCAGCAAAAGAACGCTTACAATTAGTATTTTGCTATGTTTCATGGCACGACTGACACCGTGTTCGTGTTCGAAGCAAAACATCTTCTACTTTGTGTGCATGTGTGTGTGTGTGTGCGTGTGCATGCGTGTGTGTGTGCACATGTGTGTGTGACAAACAGAGAGAAAAATGTGGAGATAGGTCCACCAATGAATGCAACTTCGGCACAGCTGCAACGATGCCTACACTGATAAGCATTAGAAATGCACATTAGGTGTGGTGGCAGCCTCAAAAAAAAAAAATGGCCACTGGTAGGGACGCCTTCGTGATCTAGATAAGCACCTCTCCTACTCTGTTTGCACTAGGCACATATGAGTGAAGTTCCATACTAATATACCATGGCAGTGTAAAGTAAGAAGTGCAATAAGTTTATAAATTAGAGTAAAGCTTTTCGTAGCGTTATTAGGATGTGCTTTCACAATAAATACTACATGAAACACCACAATACGCGTTCAACAAAGCAATACGTATGCTGCACATAAAAGCACTACACGAGAAGCCTCCAAACTAACGCTATTTAGGGTTCAAACTCAAATGAGTAAGGTAAATGCTGTTTACTAGCAAACTCGTTCTGTGACATGTTGTGCGCAGCTGTGAAAAAAAAAATGGGACGTTATTACCAAAGAGTGTACAAAAAAGCATCATCTTCTCACGTGTGGTAGTCAACAATAACTCTGACGACGGTCCTCAACGAGGCATCCAATGCCACTGTTGTCTCTCGTGCCAGCGCCAGGCAGGCGCAGAGCCGGAGCTCGTTGAAGGCTCCAAGGACTGCGTTGCAGTACTGAGACAGTGGTTCAAACTCAAGCAGCGAGAAAGGCGGCTGCACATTTTCCTGTCAGTGGGAGAAGAAGCAAAAAGGACAATAAAGTATGCAAAGAACCATGACTAAAGTTCATTTCGTCCCTTAAAGGGGCCATGACATGGTCACCGAACAATTTGCGGTTTTTGGCGAAAAACGAAGGTAGAGGGTCAAATATGCTTGTACACGAGTGAAAACTGGACTGTAAAAGATTATTTCAGTCCAAAATAAGCCGGGGAAGTCGTCGGCTGTAAACTCCGCCCACCGCCGGCGACCGCCATTTTGCCATGGTGTGCGTGACGCCACTAACTGCGAGGAGCAGTGACGTCGTCTGCTACGTTCCACACGCGGTCAGTGTGTTCACTGCGAGTGTTGCTTTGTTGCTGTTTCAACCGCTGCAAGTCATTTAGTTCCAGAGGCAAGTTGAGAAAAGCAGAAATAGCTCGTTTGCACGCGCAGCTGAACACGGAATGCAGACCGTGCAGACGCTCGCACAGCAAGCTACTCGTTACGTCACGGCTAGCGAGCGTGCCAGTGTTGCCCGACTCTCAGGCCGCTCGCTCGTTTATAAAAATATTCAATTATAAATTAACGGCACGACCAAATGCGCTAAAATTTCGCCAGCTTGTCTGTGAACGTACAAGGATCAACCTACATAACACAGATTATGGTCGAAAATTGGGTGTCATGGCCCCTTTAAGACAATCAGAGCAAATATTTTACGTGCCCTCATCATGCTGATTGTCCAATTTATACATGGTTAAGAACAAAGGCCTCTTCCAACATTTTTTAAAAACTTATTAAAAAATTGAATTTTGAGGATTTAAAAGGGTCCTGAAGCAGCCCTCGTGCTTGATGAAAAAACACGTACAGTGGAAAGCAGATACGGCTATGAACAGCTCAGCTAAATCTTGCAGTCATGCAAGGCATTGAGAACTCGTACACTGAGTGCGAAGATTCTGCTTTTACAAGTACGCTCTCTTCATACAATGTACTCCCACTTTCTGTACTCATGCTTTTTGGAGGGCCGTCATACAGCAGATTCTTTGTCAAACAGGAGGTTGCTGCTACTGACCGATAGCCAACATAAACCGAGAGCGGCATTTAGGTCAGATGAGCTTCTTGCCAAGGCGTGCCACCACGTGCCAGGTGCCACGTTCTACAATGTACTAAAATTATACATTAGCGACGCTAGCGCACACCGAAATAACACCAGGAGAGAGCGACAGCATGTTACGACACACGCTCAAGGTCATGACACGCGCATCATTAAGCTTCTTTCCCCTTCGTTATCATCCACTATGTAGCTCCTAGCGCACTTGTCAGGACGAAAAAAGAGCGAAACTTAAAGCGTGCAACAACCCCTTTAAAACACTCGTTCTTGACGCATCCGAAAAATTCTTGCGGCAACTTATTAATGAGGCAATCAACTCTGATGCTGAGGTCTATCAACAATCACTTAAAGAGGCAGTTCAGAAACCCATTAACATGCCCGAACTGTCTCCTGATTATGAGGTACTCTGTTTAGTGGGATATTAAGTAGGCTTGTGCGAATATTCGAGCACTTTGAATATTCAAACGAATAATACAGTATTCGAACTTAAATTATTGGAAATTTTGAAGTATTCCAAATGAACGAATAGGTGTAATTAGTCAGCATGTAACCCCCCTTGTAATGGTGGTTTCACTGCAGTCGAGGGGAGCTATACCGTGAATACAACAATCCAGAAGAAATCCGCATCGCCGCGAAGCCCAACTTCAATGTTAAATGACCATAACACACACATTGATTCATCATTTCTTAAGTTTAAAAGCTTGTTAAATGGGCTTATATGCTCCAAGTATAGTAAATTCTAAAAGGTAATGTATGTTAAAGCTTATCACTTACATTATACTGAAAGTCAAATCCTGCTACTATTCAAAGTTGCTTCCACTTCCTTTGAACCAAAAAGAATGACATTTGCATGTGCCTTGTTTCCATTTTCAAAGAATATTGTGCAGGTTAGTTGGGTCACGACAAATATGCTCATTTTTCTTTATACTATGTGATATGAAACTATACGAATTCGATTCAAAAGACCATAACACACACATTGATTCATTATTTCTTAAGTTTAAAAGCTTGTTAAATGGGACTTATATGCTCCAAGTATAGTAAATTCTAAAAGGTAATGTATGTTAAAGCTTATCACTTAAATTCTACTGAAAGTCAAATCCTGCTACTATTCAAAGTTGCTTCCACTTCCTTTGAACCAAAAAGAATGACATTTGCGTGTGCCTTGTTTCCATTTTCAAAGAATATTGTGCAGGTTAGTTGGGTCACAACAAATATGCTCATTTTTCTTTATACTATGTGATATGAACTATATGAATTCGATTCAAAATTATTCGACCAAATCCCTATTCGTTTCGAATTCGCTTTGAACCTAAAATTTACTATTCGCACAAGCCTAGCTGTGACCCTTTCTTGCAGGTTATGGTAATTCAGCACGCTTTTTTATATAAAGCATCACAGCATGCCCTAGGTTCTAGAACAATGCGTAGACAGAAATAGTAGCATGTGAACTCAATTCTAAGAAACAAATGCAATGAAACCCGACTTTATGAACTAACCTGCGTCATGAGGGTGGACATAAGCATTGCCACTGGTGCAATAGATGGCAACGTTGTCAGAGTGAAGGAGTGCATCATCTCCTCGAACCTGGTGCAGAAAAAGGCCAGACACAAGACTGAAGACCTGCTTCCATCAAAAGGATCTGGATCCTCAACTGCAGTCATCACCCATTCTAGGCTACTTTTGCAAAAAATAAAGACAGGTGCACTGATGACATTTCAAATTTTGTTGAAGAAAGTTGTAACCTGTTGTAGCTCTTGACCTCAAACAAGTGTTGATGACTGGGCAAGTTGTTTCAAATAAGTTACAACACGATAAAAAAACGGGAAAGAAACGGCTGAGGCGTTGTTTATTTACTGGCCCGTTGACAGTTTTTTTTTTTTTACATTCTCTGCTACGCTGTAATAAGTATGAAAAGACTAGTGAAATGTACTTCTAAACTCAGTTCTGTAGATAGATGTCATGTGGTGTTACCAAGAGATTACACTGCACTCAGCTTGCAGTGGCCATTTCTTGCTAATTATTCAATTTTAACTTTGATTATTAGCCATTATTTAATGTTTATTCTTATTACTTTACAAATAAAAATTTATAATTTGTAACTTTTGCCCTCTCAATTTCCAAACTTTATGTACAGCTCTGTATTCTTCCCTCACCAGATTTTTCCAGTAAGAGAAAAAAAGTAGTGATTTATTCCCACTTGAAAAGAGAAAGTTTCAGACTATGGGGAAAGTGGTAGTGCAAATCGGACAACAGCTAAAGGCCGTGTCCGACAATGACACCACCTCCAACAGTTTTCGTACAGCAATACACAGCAATACACAGCAATACACAGCCTCCAAGATTGGAAGGCGGGATTACTGAGAGAAGGATGTTCGATTTTATATACTCGTTTATATCGTCAGGACAAAAAAAAATGCATGAGAGAATCGAGCAAGTACAATGCACTTTGCGAGCCTGCCAATAGACCCTTTTCATAATTGTTGTGAAGCTAGCTTTCCTGCAATGCAGTTTGCCCTACTAATGGCGGGTGGTCACATACTGCAAACCATAGGCATCGGCAGGATTTTGTCTTGGGGGGGTGCAAACCCATGTGGAATCGCGGCTGGGGGGAGGGGGGGACCACTGGTGCAGCTTGGGAGGGGGGCAGGGCTTAAAGTCTCCTGTCATTGGAGGGGGGGGGGCCCTTGTAGGGCGGTGACGTTATATATAAATATAAAGCCAACTGTCTCTAGCACTGTATGCAAATAAATATATTACAGTTATAATTTCTCCGTACATAGCACTACTGCCAGGAAATTCAACACTAGCTCTTGTCAAATGGGTGCAGCAGTGCTACAGCTGATCTGCCAAGGGGGGGGCCGAGCCCCTCCTTAAAAGATAGAAAGGGGGCCGGGCCCCCCTCGGCACCCCCTGACTTTAAGCCCTGGAGGGGGGGCAAGGGCTGGTGTGGCTTGAGGGGGGGCAAGTGCCCCTTTTGCACCCCTCTGCCGACGCCCATGCTGCAAACAGTGTGTTCAAGCGCAGTTTGCTTGCCCTACGGCGCAGAAAACGTTCACTGGGCTCCCTTGACATAAACACGCATGATACAGAAATGATGGCACGTTCCACTAGGACCTCATCTCCACTTGAAGGACGACAGGTGCCGCCATCAGTAGGGCGAATATGCAGCACAGGGAAGAGCACTTGCGAATTATGAAAAAGGTCTATTCAGTGAACACTGTCGTAGCAACCGCATATGCACCTTTCAGTTGCTCGAGCAATGGAAGAGCAGAAGCGGGTGGAAGCAGCCTGCTGGAACTTCCGTGCCAGCAGCGGCCGGAAGTCGGCACCCACGCGACTGAAGGAGAGCCCAAAGTACATGCACTGTGACAGAACCGAGTCCAGCCGGCCGGACAGCTCTGAAGACAGGTCGTGCTCCACAATGTTGAGGAACCGGCTCACCTGAAAGTGATTGTCAAAAATCAATTTGGCTGATTGATTGCTCAAAATCCCAAAGCAATGATTGGAGTAAGAGTGACATATAGCATTTAGCGACATAATGTGTTGAAAGAAGTTTGAGGTTTTCCGTATTTTCCGTAACCACTGAATATCATAGTTGCTACATACATGAGGTGGCTACTAGAGCTGTGCACGGGCCTAATTTTGAAGCCCGAGCCCGGCCCGGGCCCACTGACTGCGTCGAAGGCCCACCCGAGCCCGACCTAAAAGGGCTTCAAGCCCGTCCGGCCCGGCCCGACGTACAAAAACACAAACCCAGGCCCGGTCCAGCCCGACCCTATGAAAGTTTGCTGCGGAGACAAGATATCACTTTTTGATCATGGGGCATTTTATTCAACATATAAAAGGTAAACACATGCAAACGACACATGTTAGTGTGTATACATATAAATTACAAGTTGTGTAAAAATAACAAGCTGTGTAGTGATTCGGACTTAAGGGAAGTGCCGGCGCTCCTGCATCACATATCCAGTCGAACTGAAGTTCCGTTCGCTGCTCGCACTGGTAGCCGGAATCGCAAATATCGTTTTCGCAAGCATAGCAAGCTTCGGAATAATTAGACTCCTTGTTCTTCCAGGAAGTCTAGTATCTCTGATGCAGGACAGGAGGAATGATTGCATGGATGAATAATCCCAAAGGTGATCTTGTGTGCTCATCGCTAAGTGCTAGAAAACAATTCCGGCACAACGTCGATATTTTCGGTTTGATGCGGGCTTTGGCCCGGCTCACCCGATGCCCGAGATGATTAGCCCGAGCCCGGCCCGGGCCCGTGATGGGAAGACCTCCGCATACCCGAACCCGGCCCGCGGGCCGGGCAGTCCGGGCTTCGGGCTACCCGGAGCCCGTGCACACCTCTAGTGGCTACATACATTATACAGGGGTTATGTAGTGTAAACTTGCATACAGTGCCAACAAAGATGAAAGGACAGAATGAACGACAAATACAAGCACTGACTTAAAACCGCTAATTTATTAGGGAGAAACATGCATAAATTAGTTACAAGAAATAAGAGACCTCAGTCTTCGCACCTCACGTCGTTTGAATAACCCATTAAGCTTCCAACGCATTTCAAGTAGAACCACTGCCTTTAATTCATCCGCTTTGCCACAGGCAATTAATCATTGGAATGGTCTTCCGGAGCACATCGTGAACATTAGAAATGCAACCAATTTTAGGGCCGAAGTAACGGCCATCTTTTCTAACTGAGGTGATATTTAACTATTGTATAAAGATGTATCTTGTTTTTTTTTTTCTTCTTCTTTTTTCTTTCTTTTTTTCCCACTGTTTCTGTACTAACAGTCAATAAGCATTGTATAATGTAGTTCCCATGCTCCAGTTACTGTTACCCCCACTATGTAACCCCCCCCTCACACAATACTCCAATGTAGGAGCCTGTGAGGTAATTTGAATAAATAAATAAATAAGTCTTTGTCTGTGCTATATGTAAGTTTACAATGGAATATCAACTAGCGCATACTCAAACCCTGCTAAGTAGCAATTTATTGATTGATTATGCAGAACAGGCACGCATTCACTGGCACCCATCCACAAGTCAAAATGCAGTTCTTAATGAACTAGTGCACTGGGCCTGGGGTTCATGTATCACAAGCCAAGTAGTGGCAGCGGTGCGTGAAGCTTGTTTTTCATTACTGTAGCAATGGTGTGCATGAGGTGACCTGATGACAACACGACATCAATGACAA
Organism: Rhipicephalus appendiculatus; assembly: GCA_030522465.1. Taxonomy (NCBI): domain Eukaryota; kingdom Metazoa; phylum Arthropoda; class Arachnida; order Ixodida; family Ixodidae; genus Rhipicephalus; species Rhipicephalus appendiculatus. The sequence goes on along the minus strand of JALIZH010013231.1, from coordinate 103,393 downwards.
TAGTGACCACTGTCAGTCTAAAGAAATGAAAAGATGATCAATGCAAACTCACTCAATCTAGAGCTGTTTGCTTCTATCACCATACCATTTCTTTAAAAAGTGAAAAAAAGCGGTGCCCCACTTTCACGTTGTTATTTACGTAATACAGATATACGAATGAACAGTTTTTGTAAGGTCTGCAGAATACCTTCATAATGAGAAACAGCTAAAAGCAAGCCACCTTTGATTTGCAAAGGTAGTTGAACGGAAAAGATGTCGGCCAATGTCTGTGCCTTTTGGAAATGCAATATTCCTAATCGTGCTTATTGTTCGCTTTTGACAACGGTCAAGATAACCTTGCATTCTTGAAGTTTGTCTACCAGTCGTGAAATAGAAGCCATGCGTACCTGGCTGGTTATCCAACTGTAGAAGATGGTGGCTCCGGGTTCATTGCGATCTTTTCCCAGGCCGGCCAAGGGGTCATCGTCAGAGAAGATGGCCCGATACTGGGTCACAATGTCGAAAAGGTGCACTCGACAGGCCTCCACAACTCGTGTGAGATGCGTGTAAGCTGCGATTAAAGCAAGGAAGGGAGAGAGAAATGGGAGTTTGACATCTGCCCATCCTCAACATCTGTTTCTTTTGTGGTTCTCTCTGTGCTGACTACACTTGGCTACAACCTAAGAAAAAAAACCACCCACGGAACCACGGCACACATGCCCTTGACCTGTGAAAGACAGTCATGCGAGCTGGTCTCTGCTTTAATTGCAAGTACTTTTCCTTGGGCCAATGTAAATACTATGCATATTAAGAGCTAAATGTTCATCATTACTACCTAAAATATTATGTTTGGCTGATGCTAGAATCTCTGATGAAATTTACCACGACATTCAACTTGCTGACCTAAAACCAGCCACACAAATATGGGTCTACATGGGACATCAGAAGTGCTTGACATCACGAAAATGAATGAATGCTATTGGACGAAGCACTTGTGCGAATTCCCTGTGGGAGGGATAACGATGGCTGTAGGCAGAGCTGACATTTTAACAGCGAACCTTTTAAAGCAACTCGTAAGTTTTATGCCATATCATGATTCATAAGCGGGTATACGCCACAGCAATTGCGTAAGTCCTACTACTCACCACTGGTCCAGTAAAATTGAGGACAAGAAATATTATTACAAAATGAGTGTGTGCCACTGTATGGTCTATCAGAAAACTCATCATAATCGGGTATGGGACACAGAAATTGGGTAAATCCCGCTACTGACCACTGGTCCACTAAAAATGAAGAAGGCAACAGTGAGCCAACAAATGGCTGTGAAGCGACGGCGGCATGCCCAAGACCCCCGAGTATGTACAACAAGAGAATACTAGGGAACGGGAAAGGCAACGGCAGCTGCAAGAAGATATCGAAGCGATGGAAGACTGCACCAACGACAACATGCCCGTAGATCTATGAGAGGTGCGAATGCTTGGTTTCAGCGCGAGGTTTTGTCTCTAGAGTTTGGACATTCGTGTTGTGTCTATGATTGTCTGTGTTTCAACTCAAACCTCTCTGCGCTGAGAATCAACGTAGAAACAATCTAGCATCACCTAGCAAAAGCCTAGCAACGACTTAGAAGCAACCTAGAAACAACCTCCATCACCTAGCTAAGGCCTAGAAACAACCTAGAAGAAACCAGATTAGTCTTCAGAATCGTCCAGTTTTGCTGTTTCAAGCCTTGTGCGGCCTTAGTGCAAGCTTCACCAATTTTTTTTCTCAGGTTGTAACCAAGTGTACACATCACTGGATCTTTAACGTGCAACCTGCAGTTCCACACATAGTACTACCATGAAAGCTCGTTACAGTGAAACCTCAGTGATACGAATCTCACGGGACCATCAAAAATATTCGTATCATCCGGAATTCGTGTCACCAGAAAGCATGGAAAATTAGCATGCGACTAAAGAAAGCTGGCGTACATTTTCATTCATTGTTTTTCAGGGCCGCAGCAACGTCAGGAAGAACTCGGAATGATTGTCAGTTAAGTTTTGGACATCGGCGATCATACCAGCAGTCGTAAATATACGGCCCGTACACGCGTGTTTAATTAATGAACCAGGTGCGTTGTGACCAGCGACAGCAGTAGCCCCTTCCAAATTTTAGTATGCCATTTCGCAGGACACCGGAGTACTGTGGCAAAAGTAACAGAAGAAGCGCGTTGACGTGATAGACCCAGGGCACAAAATTTCAGAACCACGGTCCTATGCTATGATTTTGTTATCGCGGAGGTGTTGCGGATGTTTTTTGGGAGATTTACGGTCGTGCCCACACAAGTGCGACCTCAACAGTCACGCATGTTGACGTTGTGAGGCCTGACTCCTTTGCCAAGACTGTCCTCGCCTTCTTTCGGTCGTCCACTTTTCATAGGATGTCTGATGCACGAGGCAGGCACATGTAAACACAGTACAACGACTGCAGCCAGCGTCGATGCGTTAGAAAAAGAAAGCATGGCGCCAATGCCCTTTTTAATCTAAACGCGAAGGCACACGGAGGCACATTAGAGCTTCAAAGATTCGCGCACACAATCTTGGAGGGCGTGACGCGTCTCTGAAGGTTTATTCTGACCAGAAGAAAAGTATTTTTCTTGCACCGCGATTCTGACGATTTGGCGGTGCTGCTTGTGCTTGTGTTCCCACGCTTGCCCGTGCTTGGCGCTTCTTCTGTAAGAGCGCGCACAGCACCTCTTCGTACCTGGACGGTAGCGTACGTCCTATAAAATGTCGCAGGGATGAAAATCGGTTCGCAGCAACCGTACTCAGTTACATTGCAGGCCAATGGGCCTTGGCCGGGACCGAAGAAAAATTCGTATCACCCCAAAAGTCATATGAGCTGTGATCGTATCACCGAGGCTTCACTGTATAATGAAGTCATACTTGCAGTGCAAAGTTTTGTCAAACCACAAAGTTCACTAAGTCAACGTTTGTATCTTTTAAGAGTAAAAACAATGTCAAAGGTTTCCTGGAACAGTCCTGCATCTCATTAGTAAGCACGCTGAAGTGCGGCAGCATCACTGAATGTTTCCCAGAATATTTAAATCTATAACACAGAGCCACACAATTCTTGCATTTTATCCCTTCTACATAACAGTTCATCTCTTGGCATTTGTGGCAACGGCCTCAGGTCAACTGCTGTAATCTAATTAGATGACTACATAATGGAAAGCAAATGAGTAAAATATACTATGGGACGTGTTACCATCTTTGGTTGGAATGTTGTTCAGGACACCATCAAACCAGGAGCCTCTTGCCTGAAAGCAAGGGAAAAGAATTAAGGAATAGGCAGAGCAAAAGCCAGATGCTTCTTGTTACAGATACACACATCACTGAGAAAAATGGAGAGCTGTAATTGTTAACAATAATATCAGTGCCTTCCGTCACAGCATTTTGGGAAAAAAGCATTTCTTCAAGATTGGTACTCAGCGCATGACTTCTGCAAAGTGAATGTTGCAGTCAAATCTCCATGCACCAAACACATGTACTGTAGCAAATTGTCATATAAATATACACCAGAAACAATTTTTTTTAATCCCTTCTGGATAGCAGTGTGTAACGAATATGCTATGCTTATAATGGATATATGACATAGCAACATTTTTTTTGCAGGATGCCGCTTCGTTGTAACGAGACGACCTTACTTCTGCTAAACTCAAGTTCCGCAAATTGGTCACTGACAAATTTATATATTACGAAGTTGATGAGTGATGTCACACAGCTTACAAGACTACAATTTGAGGTATTATATCAAAATAGTGGCACGTGCCTTGGCAAATCTAATGAGATAGAATAGCAATAAATAACACAGAAGACCATTTAAAATAGATAACATAGCATATATAGCCATGACTACCTTATACTAGCTCATTCAAGATCCCCTTGGAAAACGCTCAGGCACACATACATGTTATGAGCTATGCCTTGGTCATTCAATCTTCGTTTTCTATATGTTCATTGGATGCTTGCTTACCCGGCAAACATATAGGTACTGTGCGAATCGCCGCCGATAAACCCCCTCGCCCTCACTGGCCACGACACGAGGCAGGATTGGAGGCCAGTGCGCATGTTCCAAGTGCCGAGAACAAGCTACAAGAAGCGACCATGGGCAGCCATGGGGGGAGTGGCCGACAGACTGTCGCAGGGAGTGTTTGTGCGCGCGGCGTGCGCCCCGCCGGGGCCAAGGCTAGGGGCCGGAACTATTGCTGTCAATTTGTCTAACCGTGAAAGTTTGTTAAACTAATAAATGCTATTCTAGTTCTCCAGCAGTATCTGACGGCGTTCTTTGGAGCAGACGGCCACGAACCCCACAGTACATATGTACATAGGTATATATGTACATATGACCTGTTTTTGTGTAGCATGAGCACCACAATGGATGTCCACTCAAAAGGCCCGCAAAATTTAAGGTGAAATGCTGAGTGCGCGCTTTTAGTAGAGTATTCGGCCACTACCTAGATTGAGTGAAGTTTTCACAACAACATAAGAGAAGAATAACGGTGTCTAGCGTTTTCACCGAAACATGCACATTACCTGCAGAAAGCGGACACGTAGTTCTGCCTCGGAGTAGACATCCATGCGGCGCAGGTAGCCGATGACCTTGAGGCACGCTGGCAGTTGTATGTTGGATCGCAGCTGTCCGACCAGCTGGCTTAGCATCAGCTGTTGGGACTCACGGACTTCTGCACCAATGCTCTGTACCAAGTTAAATATTGATTGATGCACTCACTCGATAATTCCTCTCTCCGTTCCCTCAATTTACTGATTCGTTTTGTAATTCCATGTGTATTCATTTTACACTTAATATCATTAGTGGGTGCACATTCACTCTACAAAAAACTTTACATTTTCTTTAGTTTCCTGTCTGGCTGCTGGAACTTGTCATGCTTGAGATGACACTTATGGAGGTGCTACAGTCGTTTATAACGTAAGAAAAAATGTCAGATCCACCCGCAGCCACCACTGTACCTCCCACGGACAATCTGCATACATGCTCAATCCAAGAGCACTTACCCAATTTCGCAACGTCAAGTGCTTGTCAAGTGATTCAGATTAGTTGACTTTCCCATACAAACACACATGTGCATCAGTGGCTGTAAGGCAGAAACTTGAACGCCCCTAGTAAATTGTGTCGGGGATTCTAACATTGCTGCTCAGCCAAACGTAATGTTTTAGGTAGTAACAATGAACCTTTAAGTCTTACAGGGGCCCTGCAACACTTTTTGAGCATGGTCAGAAAACGCTGCCGGTCGGTAGTCGAGGCTCCCGAGAACACGTCAGCCAAATATTATAGCGCAGCACGCGGCCTGGAATTTACAATAAATTCTAAAAGTCAGCTAAACATTGCTTTCACTTCTCTCGACAAATGATACTATATACTAAAAATCATTGCGTCAATAGACTCAAGTTCCACGCCATTGGCTGATTTGAGCATGATGCACTCGGAAGTTACTGTGGCTGCCACATGTCCACATGCACGTGAAAAAAAAAAAAAAAGTACTCTAGGCCACAAGGCACGCGTGACGTACCTTCTTCTCCTGTGCCATCCCTCCCTGCTTATCCTCCAGCACTTTCGTCAGGACGAGAGAAGAGAGAAAGCAATTACAGCGTGCGACAAATCTTTGTAACTCTGCTCGTACTGGACGGATTCCAAAAATTGTTGCGGCAGTCGATTCGTGAGGCAATCAGCTCTTTTAGCGAAACTATTCCTTGGCTACTTGGAAAAGTGTTACACGGCCCCTTTAATGTGCATAGTATTTACATTAGCCGAGAAAAAGTACTTGCGATTTCAGCGGAAACCAGCTAGCACGACTGCCTTTCACAGATGAAGGGCAAGCACACTATGGTTCTTTGAATGGAGTGCACTTTTCTTAGGTTGTAAGCAACTAATAGCAACGTCCACAACACCCCTCTGTAGCTTGAAAGTGCTTGATTGTTGATGTAATTGCTGTCACAAATAAATTATCAAAACTCCCTGCACGTACTGCTGCAGATGCTTGCCCGTCAACCGGCACAGAACGGCAACACAAGTTGCCCGTTTATAGAAAACTGCATGGAAAGCTTCACATAGCTGTTGTCAACATCGAACTCAATCGAGCTCACTTACCCTGCCCTCATGTGTTACATATACTCATCATTCAGACAAAATAAAGAGAAAATGCTACAAAATGGTGGTTACCTATGTTAACGTTCGAAGGGTTAACACGCCCCTCGTGCATCAAAGATGGTAAAACAGGTGTCAGTGCCAAGTACAGTACAATCTCTTTAAGTGGAACCTGAAGATACTGGGAAAATGTGCTCCTTTTAATGGGAGTTTCGTTTACCGAGAAAGATATACAGGGGTACCGCACAAAAATACAAAATCAACCAGTGTAATGGCAGAGGTTTTGTTTAAGTGATTTCCATTTTACTGAGATCCTGTTCTATGTGATAATGCTCTAACATGTGGTAGAGCTCTGAAATAACAAGTTACAGTAGCGAGAGACCTCCTAGGTGTAAAAACAGTAGAAAATAACAGAATGAGACATACCGCTATGAGAGGAATCGCGGCAGCATGCTTCTTCTCGAGCCGCCGCACGTAGGCAGCCAGCTCCAAGGCCTCGTCGTAGCAGCCGTTGCGCACACACGTCTCCATGAGCTGTGACAGTTCCAGCACCTCCAGCAGCTGTGGATGCTTGGACAGCATCTGGGACATCTGGCGCCATCTATGCAAACAGAAGGAACGGAACGAAATGGGACTGAGTTGAAGAAGGTAATTTCTAAAGCTACAATGTTACTTCCCTTACTGCTTACAAAACAGTGTGGTAATGATATGAGAGACAAGTGCACTGTACAAACTTTTGACAGATGTTTCAGATGTGAACGAAGGTGAGAGTCTGGGTCATAGAATTGTAGGGTAATTAAAATAAATGTCTAGCCTTCATAATCGAAAACCACAACATTATGAGGCATAACGTAGCGAAAGACTCCAGATTAATTCTGACGTCCTTGGGGTTATTAATGTGCACTTAAATCTAAGTGCATAAGTGATTTCTGCCTTTCCTTCCCAACAATACCTCGCTGCCACCCACAACTGGGATCGAACCAATGACAACCTCGAATTTTTTCGAAATCCTCATGAGAACTTAATTTTTAAAAGAACTGGGGAGGGGCGAAGCATGTAGGGAAGGGTGTTTCAGCTCCACTAACATGAAGCTTGGGGAAGGGCGAAGCATGCAGTGGTTTGAAAGAGATTTCTTTGATGAGGCACTAGTGGTGCCAAGCCTGAAACCGGGCATGTAGGGAAGGTTGTTTCCGCTCCACTAACGTCGTCGGAAAACTGCGTCGGAATGCAGCTTACAAGGTGCTTCTCCTTCTCCTTTCCTACATGCCCGAATTCAGTTCTCCTATGGCATGTAGGGAAGGGAGTTTCAACTCCACTAACATCGTCGGCCATTTGTTGGGCTAACTGTCGCCTTCTTCATTTTTAATAATAATAAATAATAATATGTGGGGTTTAACGTCCCAAAACCACGATATGATTATGAGAGACGCCGTAGTGGAGGGCTCCGGAAATTTTGACCATCTGGTGTTCTTTAACGCCGCACTGACATCGCACAGTACACGGGCCTCTACCATTTCGCCTCCATCGAAATGCGACCGCCGCGGCCGGGATCGATCCCGCGACCTTGGGGTCAGTAGCCGAGCACCCTAGCCACTTGATCCACCGAGGCGGACTGCCTTCTTCATTTTTAGTGGACTGATCGCGAGTAGTGAGAGTTACCCAATTTTCGTGACGCATACCCGTTTATGATGGACTGTGACTACATGACACACTATGACGACATTATACGCCGACAAGCCGAGACCCTAATGTGCTTTGCACCTAAAAATTGGCAAATTAGGTGAAATGCAGCGGTTGTCTGTGTGATCTGTTTTTTTTTTTTTTTTGCTATAATAACACTTACACTCAACGGTACTTTAGAGTGATGCCTTGAGAGAAAGAATGGTATACTCAGATTACTTTTGGTGATAACTTGGAGACTTCGCAATTTCCTTACCCCTTTCCCTAATAAGCTACGTCACACCGTAGTGGAGGGCTCCAGAAATTTTGGCCGCCTGGGGTGCTCTAACGCACACTTAAATCTAAGTACATGGGCCCCTATCATTTTCGCCTCCATCAAAATGCGACCGCCACTACCCAGATTGAACCCGCGTTCTTCGGGTCAACAGACGAGCACCGTAAACACTGTACAAAGTCGAAAACCCAAATGGGCGCACAATCTAGTCTCGTGGTGTTCAACTCACTACTGGAGGTACAGTTCACGTCTACTGAATATGTACAGCCGCAGCCACGTCTCTGTAGAGCGTGCGAGCAGCCCGTTTTTGCTCTGCGGGGCGACACCTTGAGGCAGTTTCGGGCTCTGACGTGGTCAGCCTGACTACTAGGCCGCGCATGCTCCTGACACACCACGTCAGAGCCCGAAACTGCCTCAAGGTGTTGCCCCACAGGGCAAAGACCGGCTGCTCGCGCGCTCTACACAGACGTGGCCGCGGCTGTACACCACGGTGAATTAAAGCACTCGTAAATTTCCTATATGTCCTTCCTAACCTCACTTACCTCTTCTTGCATCTGCATAGCTGTGACCAACATCTTGTAAGCACTTAATTAATATAGCTAAAGAAAAAGAAAGGAAATACTAGCATAAATAAAACAACGCAGAAGAAAGGCCGCAGGAGAAATTCTGAATACTCACCTCGTGGTGATTTGCTGTGACTGCTGGCTAAACTGCTGGCACTTCTTGGCAAATTCTGGCAGCTTCTCTTGCAGTGCATCCAACTTCCTTTCAACCACGCTGAACTATCAAGGTATTGGTGAAGAAAGAGCAAAAACAGTATTCAGAGCTGTGCTTACGACTCAAGTTTTTATCACGTGAGACAGTGTCCACTATCCGTGTTTTTTTCCCCAACTTCTGTTGACAAGACCACATTTGAACCACACTGTTCTACAAAGAAATAAATTCATTGTAGCAGAATTATTTAACATGTCAGCATCACTTTCTGTCCACTCCTCTTTTTCCTTTTTGCCAATTTTCATTCTTTCACACTCAAAAATGACGAGATTACTATAAATTATTTTCGAAATATTGTTCAAGAAACTATCGAACATGAGGCGATTGAAGTTCTAATGTGAACTGCAGAAATCAAACAGACACACTAGCAATACTTCCAAAGTATACTGCTGACATTGATAACAGCATTCAATGAGGGGAGCACAAATTATCACACACGTTTTATCAGATGCCATGACAGCGCGTGACCATGGAATTGTGACAGCGTAACAACTGCAGCACGGCACGAACATGATGATGGCATGAAGATGACAGTGATGCAATAGCAATGGGTGACAACGGCATGAAGACAATGGTTCATTTGCTTCCATTGTAGAGGTCAAATAGTCCTCCATCCATGAAAGGGAAACTGTCGTTTAGTAGTTGTCATCCAACCTGTGTAGCATGAACTGACAGAGGAAATCTACCCGGATTCATCAGAAAGAGAGCTTCCTAGCTGACGAAAAATGTCGTCCTGGTCCGGGACTCAAACCCAGGACCAACACTTCTCCAGAGCAGTCACTCTAGCGTGTGAGCTTATTAGGAGGTTCGTGGATTGCAGCGCAAAGGCAATTTAATCAACTCGAAACACATGGATACTGAATATGGTAAATCGATTCTGCAGAAGCCTTTGCAACATTGTACCCCTACTGGGTAAACGATTTTTCTTTCACGAAAATGCCGCCACGTTACGGGTTTCTACAGAAAATATTTGCCAACCTCCAGCCAATATAATAATTGTTAGGGTTTAACGTCCCAAAACCACCACATGATCATGAGAGATGCTGTAGTGGAGGGCTCCGGAAATTTCGACCATCTGGGGGTTCTTTAACGTGCACCTAAAGCTAAGTACACGAGCCTCAAGCATTTTCGCCTCCATCGAAAATGCAGCCGCCGCGGTCGGGATTCGATCCCGCGACCTGCGGGTCAACCTCCAGTCATTTGCTTTAATATCTTGAGAATACGATTTAATGGAAGAGAAAGTGTAACTAAAGCTGCCACAGCTATTGCAAAACTCTTTTTTAAAAACTCGTTAGAGGCTGGAACTTCTCATTTTTAGTATGAAAAACTGCTGCTCAAGCCTGGAAAAGCTATTACTGCAAAAGTGTCTGCATGAACTCGCTATAGGTGTCAGGTATCTTGTTTTTAGCGTCATTCACCTCTTTAAAGATGTCCTTGGAGCACTGTGCTGTCTTAATGAAGGTCTTGTAATTCTCAAAGGCCAACTTCTGTGTCTGCTCCAAGACTTGAGCTTTCTCCTCAGCCAGTCGCTCTGGTTCACGAGCTGTTCAAGAAGCAAAAAGTGTGAGGTAGAAATTTTCAACAAGCAAAATAGTAAGGGCAATGACTTCAGCTACTGGAATATTCCAGCAAGTGTGTTGTCACAACAAAGTTCAGCTCGAAAGAATGCGTGTAAAAGCACTGCTTTGTTCCCATGCCTCCCAAGATGGTTGTGTAAAGACCGATGAGACTGCAATGATAATAAAGCAGTGACAAAAAGAACAACAGTTTTTTAAAACTTTTAGGTGACCAACAAATTTGCCTTTCATGAATGCGTCGTCCAGCTGTCATACATGAATACAGGTAATTGACACACATATTTGTTTCTCATCCTTTTGGCAAAGGCAAGTGTCAATAATCTAATTAAAACAACTGCACAATTATAAAAGTGCTACAATATCAGCAGGAATCCGGCCATGAGGAAAAAGCAAAAAAGACAGAAAGGTTGCACGAGTCTTTATGAAGTTCTAGCTGTTTCTAAATGTGTTTTCTTTGACGGTTGTGTTTTAGAAAGTGCGAGTCGCTAGCGTTTCAGGTACTGAGTATGCATTCATTAATTGGGGTAGGTGCCAACAAAAGCTAATAAATTATTAGCAGGATCTGTCGTGCCACAGAACTTTGTTTGGGTGCACCATGTGTGCGTTTTATGTATGGAGATTCAGCACGACATTATTGACAGTTGGCAGAATAACCATGGCGGTCAAGTAATCAGAAGATATATGAAGCGGTGAATCAACCTAAAAAAAAAAAAACATGCAAGGCATATTCAATGTAAGGTACAGTGATTTAATGTCGAGTAGCATGGTTTCACGGTAACTGTAGCGAACGACACAACGTGAACAATGTAGAGCAAATGGAAGACTTAAGTTCTTGCATCTAACGCCTTCTTTTGTTCAAAGCCTTCTTGAGTTGCCGGCTCTAAAGGCGTTGAAGCATAAAGATGTTCATACTTAGCCTTTGGACGTCGTACGAGCTCAGTTCTTGCACATAGGCGGTTATGTCCGCGTTTTCCCTCCATGCGTCAGCTGAAAATATGATGCACGAAAAGGAGTATTAACAAGAGAGTTCAGTTTAGGTTAATCAGAAAAGTTTAACCCCCCATCCAAAAATTTACCCATCTGCAGTTACAATGGCACGTTACAACAGTCAAAGAATCAGGCACGCTGTTGTTGTTTTGTTGCCCCTTTTTAGTGTATTTCATCGCTTTTTCATTTATTTATTTTTTTAATTCTTTGTCCGGACACTCCGCATACATGATATTCAGGACGCCTACGTGACAGTCGTTCACTTTGACATTCGATGCACAACAAAACCATAATACCAGAATGAATATTGCGGACCCAGCATTTTTTTTTTTACAGTTAACTGACAATTTCCCTCAATGATTCGCCGGCAATTACGTTTGCAAAGATGGTTAGGTTGACAAGTTCTGGCGTGTTTACACTCGGAAACGAAAGTAGGGAGTAGAGCACCGAAGGACGACCGCACGAGTAACACTTCTATGCGAAGTGACACAAAACCGGGATTTGTTGGAGATACTAGCGTTTCCTTACCTTCCCCTGGTGGAGCTATAACAGAAAACAAATCTTTGTTGGTGTAATCGCATTCACCAAAATTCACTTCGAGGCTGCCGGCAACTGCCATCTTCGCACGAAAACACGAAACCACAAAACAGCACGGCAATCGGCTTGACATGGATTGAAGTGTCCTACGCATGACACCCGTCAGGCCATAAGATCGACCTGGAGCCAAGTCAAGAAAGCACTCGGCCGACTCGGCGTCTGCTAGCGGGATGTTCGCACTGGGCTTTAACGTCTCACTCAAAAGCACGAACGAAGACCTTAGCTGCTGAAAGATTGTACTGTGCAAATTTTCAACGACGTATCGCTGGCCATGTCTTGTACCTAAGAATGCTTATCGTTTGAGAAATCGCCTCGTCTTAGAGCTTCAATCCTCGCTCGTGCGTTAGCAAAGAAACAGCCCGTCGGAGCACAGCTATACAACTATTTCTGTGAAGTTGAAGAGAACACTGCATTCCTAGAATCACTGTGAAAGCCATGTTCACATCCAAGTGACACGCATACTGAAAGGCACTCTCTCTGAACCGAACCATGGTGCAATGTTTGACTGCAAGTCAAGCGTCCCATTGTTTTTTATGGCAAAGGTGAGTTCACAGAGAATGCAAGAAGTTGACTTTTTATTAGTAGTCCAAACCAGTGGTTAAAATCAACACACACCTCTAGATCATTTTATAAAACGACCTCAGGCGTTTTACATCAAACTAAATTAAAAGTTTTCCAGGCAGCATTCGGCAGTGAGGAGGCTGTCAGAAATCCATAGCTGCTTGTGAAAATGTGTTATCTCCTCCCTTGCCCTACCGCCAGATTCCACCGTCAGCTGTACATACCGGCAAGTATACCTGTCCATAAGCCTCCGCGACACTCTCGTGGCTCCCTGTATCCACATTTCTCACCTGTTTATACATTTGCACAGATATTAACTGTAGCCTGCAGGTAATGTCACAACATTGTCAAACACCTTTGTTTGATCAGATAAAATTTGCATCGATATCACGAGCATGCATGAAATATATAAACATCCCATCGCCTAGCCATTTAGAATCTTTTCCTGTTGTATTTTAGATCTTTGGTCATGCATGACTTCTTTTGCGCAAAACGTACACGGACACAAGGAAAAAGAGGCAGACAACACGGGCGCAAACTCACAACTGATTTATTTTAAACAACGAAATGCACTTTTATCGTCACGTATCACAAACGCCCCCCCACCGGTGGACCCAGAAACACACGAGATAAACTAAACAAACTTATTCAGCACTACGTCATGATAAGAACCAAAGCACACACAACCAAAATTCTATGGTTCTGGTACATAATGGCACACAATAAAATTAGCTATTCATATGGCTTGACACAACTAATCTGCCTTTTGTTATGTTTGCTAAGTGTTACGTTTGTGGCCTAGCTGGGTTATGGGCTGACATAGGTCGGCAAATATATTGGAGCTCACTCAAGACTCACCAAAGAAATATATTTTGCTCTGAGGGCTCACTCGGACTCAGACTCCAAGGAGGTTAAAAAAAAATTGCTGGAGTGGAAGCTCCCGCAATGCCTTGCCAGCAAGTGAGGCCAGCTTTTGCTCTCCAAAAATCTTGGAAACGTGCTCTTTTCTGGTTATGCCCACTTAGAGATCAAGTGGCTTTTATCTGTTAGTGTCAATGCAACGTTAATTATAACATAAAAGAGAGTTGTTCCCAATGAAATACCACATCCAGACGAGTATTGGTGACTTAATCTCCAATAAAACTTCCCAAGAATTTGAGGCTTACTAAGGAAAACTAGTAACACAAAACCACACTTTGAGCAGTATCTGACCCGAAAAAGTTGCCACGTTAAACTCGTTGGGCATGCGAGGAAAACACTCCGTTTCCTTCATAGAGTTTCCTAAAATTAACTAGAGGGGCCTCTGGCGCTGCAATCGTTCAGCCACCATGGGAATGATGGGTAGTACACAAATTTGTCTAGTCTTCGTGCTTCCGGCTTCAAACGCACTTGTGGCTTTGTTTATTGTTGCGTTTTCGTTCTGTTTCGAAAAAAAGAATGGACTGTTGTGAACTTCGTGAGCGTATTTGAATTCGTGAGCCTAAAAAGGTCAAGGTGGTGAAGCGTACCTGCTAAACCTTTGCTGAACTTCGTATTGCGGCGAAGCGAATTCAGGCCACACGGAGCCAAAAGAACGAAGACTAGGCAAATTTGTGTACTACCCATGATTCCCATGCTGGCTGAAGCGCCGTGTGTTGCAGCTCCCATAGACACTAGCGCCAGAGTTCCCTCTAGTGTATTTATAGGAAACTCTATGGTTTCCTTCGCCGAGCGCTGGCAGTTTATCATGCCACTACTAAGATGGCGGCTGCAGCCACCATCTTTTGGTGGGCACGGCTTCACTACTGGGCAATAATTTCCACTCCAGCAATTTTTTGTTTAAAACCTCCTTGTCAAACTCACCAAAATTTTCATCAACCGGACTCACTCAAACTCAGTTTCACGAACATACTACTCAGCCAGACTCACTTAGACTTAGACTCACGGCTTGACCTGAATCTGAGCGAGTCGACTCAGGAGTCCATTAGCGTAAAATTAGCTTTTTCGATCATAATGACTACACTCTTCAACGCCAATATCTCACGCAATCAGTGCTCTACAATAAGCCTTTTGGTTTTGTAGCTTCAAATGCGAGTTATCAGTGGTTTCAATTCAGTAAGAACATTCTCAAGAACTAAATATGTATTCAATTTACAAATAAATAATTTAATAATAATATCTGGGGTTTTACGTCCCAAAACCACAATATGATTATGAGAGACGCCATAGTGGAGGGCTCCGGAAATTTTGACCATCTGGTGTTCTTTAACGTGCACTGACATCGACAAATAAATAATTTATTCAAATGTTTTTAAAAAAAGACATATTTGTGCTTTTAAGTGGATTTATCTAACTTTCGGTGACATGAATACGAAAGTAAACATCCGCAGCGCCTCACACTTTTTGGGAGAAATGCCTGAACAACTCAACGGCTGTTCAAAACTGCTGCGTGGCCAAGCGACAACTTCATCGAGTCGATAGAGTTGTGGCGTTGCGATGGCCATCGACTGGGTGGCCTTTCAAAAGTGCCTTTGTGACACAGGTATTAAATGTTTGACTCAAAAGTACATGGAAGGTAATGTGTTTGCAAAGAGATTGTACTCTTTAATGCCTATCCGACATGTTGAGAGTCACGTCATTTACCCAAAAATGCTTATTGTTCGAGGAATTGTCACGTCTGAGAACTTCAATCCTCACTCTTGCAGTTATTCCCACCCCAATGAAAGCATGCATTCACAAAGAAACTTCATATCGAAGCACAGCTATGCCCCACTTTTCGCACAAGAGAAAGTTTCATTTATTGTTATTCGACAGGCTTTTTGAAAAATTATTTCCCTAGTGAGTGAAGCCGACTTGTGTTGTAACAACAGCTGCCAAAAAGTTGCACCCAATTTTGAGGTACCAATTTTTTAAGTTGCTCACTTCATAGTTTTATGAAATGACCACTCTACCACCTCTTTCACTACAATTTTCAATATTTTCTGCATTTGAACTGCATTGAAAATCACTGTGCGTAGCAATGATGAATATCACGTGGAAAATGTTGCTGGTGCCAACGTTTTAACAAGTGAACTTGTCTTTGTCAAGCAAGCTATACCACTTATTTTCACTGCTGCTTTCCATTAATGCCTTTGGGCATTGAAGGTATTGGAAGGGAAATCAATTTCTCTGAGAGTGCATTCCTGGAATCAGTGTGAAATCTACGTTCACATCAAAGTGTCAAGCACACGAAAAGACACTCTCTCTGAAGGGTCAAAATAAAGTTTTTATTTCTTTTGCCACATTAACTAACATGTTGGGTAGATGAAGCAAACAAAATAACCGAGACAAAAAAAAATGCAGTGGCCCTCTTGAACATGTTGCTGATACTCTTAAACCTGCAGCAAACGTACTGCTTCCTTTGTTTCTCCTCAAACATTGCCTCATGGTGATTCGTAGGTCTTTTAAATGACTTCGTACTTGTCCACTATGAGGTACGTGTTGAGCGAGTGCTTCACAGGCGATTCGTCGTCCACAGACACCACGTTCACAACCTGCACAGAGAGCAAAGCGTATAGATGCAGTTAAAGCGCCAGCAATGCTCTTGTTCCATCCAACGAATGTTCCATTGCAGGAATACACAGTTTGAAAAGCCAGGCATACAAAACATGGATGCAGAGGACTTAAAAAACTACAATTACCATAGTTTTCATGCAAAAGTGTCCTCTGCTTCTTGTGGAGCAAAATGATGTCTGCATTTAGCAGGGTTGCCTTTTCAAACCACGAATCCCCATATTTGCTACACTATGCAGCCATAATTGAGGGTATGTTTCAACTGTGGCCATCATTGTGAACAATCTACATTGACAGCCACGACTGGTCAGAGCCCATGTAAAAAAAGATGTCTGAAAAGCGTCCCTGCGGTGCGACACTGCCTTACACTGACACGCAAAAGCTGAAGAAAGTACATATCATTGCCACGTTTTAAAAATTCTAGCATGTGAACCTATGAAAAACTTAACTCGGCTTACATTATAATCACAAATGAATATGTGACTATATTTTCCTGCAATCAAGTTACCTTCCCATCGAGTTTCTGACCCTTCAGCTCGGATGCTACAGTGTATAGAAAGAAATGTAGCCTGCATTGTTTTTTAATTTGATGCTGGCTTCGTCACGCTGTCTCTTGCCAGAGTAATACGGAAATGGTGATAGACTCAACGTTACTGCACTTTTGCTCCAATTTTATGTTTATTTGTACACAGATGACATTCTGAAACGCTCAAAAACTATTTGAAAAAAAATTCTAACAGTGACTAAGCGCTTATGTTAATTGAGTACCGAAGAAAACTGGACGTTATTAGATGCACTGGTTGAGAGTTCTAAACATTCACATACACCAAAACTTACGACTGACTAGCTACAACTCCTAGCATGGCAGGTTATGCGAGAAAAGAAGCATCAGGAGTAGTGAATTAGCCAATGCTGGAGAAATACAAAAAAAAATTATGCGCAGCTTCAACTGACTTCACGTCGCGAAGGCCAATTAAAGAGTGGAGCTGGTAGCACCAGTTATAGCTTCGCCATTGCCGAACATTCCAGAACGACTGCGAGGTGATGCAAAGCTAACACTCTAGAACGAGTGCGAGACCCTCAGCTTTTCAAAGATGGTTATCAGGTGGTCCTCCTCTCCATACCACCCTCTTCGCTCCCATAATAGCTTCGCCCTTGCTCTCCTCCTCTTTACTTAGCTTCGCCCTCTCCACATCACTACCCTTTCTCTACGAGGCTCAACTCTCTACACTAGGCTTCCCTCTGAACCACTTAAGCTTTACCCATGCTCTCCCTCTTGTCAGGCTTCACTCTCGCAGCTGGGCCAGAAAATGTGGTCAACAGATCCCCAAGGATTTACCTCAGCATTAAACACCTTCGATGTTAAAACTACGCACCCGCATGTCACAGTAGAGCGTCTTGGAGACAAACTGGACTTGGACTGGGTAGAAGTCGTTGGGGCGGCCGGGCGCTGAGAACTCCATGCTGCCCGACTTGTTGGAGGCGTCGATCAACGGCAGCTGCCACTCCAGCACGCCTCGTCTGCTGTCGTGGTGGTAGTCGCCGTCGCACTCGTTCACCACCACTGATCCACTCCCGTGGCTGCTGCAAGGGTTGCCAAAGGGAAGTGCATCTTCAGACCTCGTGAAATACCAGGAACGCTTCTGACAACATCGCAGTTCGAGAGACAACCCCACCCTTTAAACAAACACTACAGCAAAATGCCAGGTCAGTTTAGACTCAGAATAATTTTTTTTTCTCTCTAGTGTCCCTTTTAACTCTGTCCTCCCACTGACGAGCTTGACACATCCACACATTTCAATTTCTCTAACAAAGTGATGATGTTGGCAAGTAAGTCTATGCATATACAGTTTAACCCATTTATAAGAGACGTGAAGTTTTTGTCGCTTATACGGGGTGTCTCTTACAAGCACAGTACCATGTTCTCATTTTCTGATCAACCCCTATTTCAATGCAGGCACACTGGTGTCTCTTATACCAAATTGCCTTTTACATCAGTGTCTCTTATAAAGGGGTTCAACTGTAGTTCTCTTTTTCATGCACAGATGGTTCTGCAATACCATAATACAAGCTTCCATTGCAATACCACAAAGGAAAAATGACTGCAAGCCATGCAGGGAAGCCCACTTTCTTCTGTACTTAACTAATGTTTTTCTTATGTTTTCCAGTAAACAACACTGTTCTAAATGCATTTCTTGTGTTCACTTAAAAGTGCTCATTTAACAGAAAACCATTTAAAATTCGGTAATCTATGAAAGCTTTTTTTCAAAAATAGTACGGGAGGAGAAGAGGTAATAGCAGTGCTTGTTTTCGTAGTGCTTGGATCTGCTCAAGTGCCGTAGGCTTCACTCATAAAAACAACATAAATTTGCAGATCCTACACACCGTGTGAATTGAAGTTATGCAAATCGATGTATGCAAATTGTAAGTCACATTCCCCACATCGTTATCAGCCACGCTGGGCTGTCACATATTTCAGCAAACTACAAAAGATTGATCAATTTTGGACAACACACATACTAGCTGAGATGTGTAACGAGCAATTCCTTATAGATTTTCTTATAGGACTACATATTAACCCAAACTGGACTTCAAGGTTTTTCGGTGCCACTCTACTGAATAAATTCTTGAAAGTCATGGTACATTGAATCAAGATAAAAGTGGCTTGAAGGTTTTGAAGGTTCTGGGTAAAAGACCATGTTGCAACTATTGACAATGCTTTTTTAAAGAGGCTGCTTACCTGAGTGGAATGCTGATGACCACATTGTTCAACTCCAATTGCTCCTGCTCCAGCTCATACTCAATGTTCACATCGCAGTTGCTTCCACCAGCTTCGGACACCCAGCAGTTGACTGCACAAATGAATTGTTTGAAAGCTAAACTTGAAAGTGAAATACGAATCAAGACTGTGCTTGGTAACTGAAAGGTAACCAGTGGACTGAAATCTCAACTCATTAACAGTGCTTAATATGTTAGTGCAATCTAGAACTCTTGGAAAAAGAAAGTAAATTGGCAGTTTAGATTGAAAGCAATGGCATTGTGCAGTGGTGTGCTTGATTACTGAATGGTGTTCTGCTGACATGAAAGGTGCGATGCAGCTACCAAGGTAGCTGCTGTGGAACAGTACTAATAGTGCTGTGGTAGCTTACCAGGTGTCTCAAGAAGACGACCGAATTAACAGTGCTACATATTCTGGAGGAGGTGATGCACATCAACAGCACATGCAATGTATTCTACGAAAAAAAAAGTCTACATTCATAGCATTGGCACTGCCAGGGGAGGTTTGGAGTCACCCCACCTCCGAAAATTTAGGAATTTTTGCATGTGGATATATCGTACACGCACACACGCAAACATTCGTAGAGGGTGGTTGAACCCCCTGGAAAAAAAATTTCTGGCTACACCCCTAATTCATACCGTATTTACACGAATGTAAGTCGTCTCCAATGTAGGTCGAACCCCCAAAAATCGCTCGGCAAAAAAAAAAAAAAGAAAAAAGAAAAAAAAAAACATTAGTTTTGGTTTTGATTCTAAGTCGACCCCCCAACATTGGATTGTCAAATTTGAAAAAATGGGTCGACCTATATTCGTGTAAATACGGTAGCTTTAAGAATGTTGCCTGCTCGGATCACTGTGATCTACAGTGTGCTACACACAGCTGCTAAGTAGAAACGCTAGAATTTGTCTTCATGGTGCTCATGCGAGCAGTGGAAGGCAGGAGGCCACCCTTACTTTCACCCCCCCAAACTAATTTGATATTTCTTCCTAAAGACCTTCTAGCCCTCCACACACAAGCCAGGCATGCACCATCGACTTTGACAGCATCATGACGACATGGCAGCCGTCACCCACCAAGCGGGGAAAGTGGTGAAGAAAGCTTCACATTGAAAAACACAAACGGCACGTACTGGACAGTGGCACCATCTTCTCATCCTGGGTCTGGAAACGCCACTTTAGCACGCCCACATCAGAGTTGACGGGAAACGGCTTGGCTGGATTCTTGAGGCCCACTTGCTGCGTACTCTTGAACAACTCCTTGTCAATGTTCGGGTGCGTCTGAGACAAAGAGAGACAAGTCGGCAGTTAAGCACTCTAGCTGACAGCGTTGGTTGATGGAAAGCACTGCAACTATACTACCAGTTGGACAACCCTGCTGTAGCAGTGAGACTTTGTTCACAGCTGCAGCTTCCCTCTCTAACCCTGTGCCCTAAAACAGCCAGTCACAACTTGATTCTAATAACCATTCTTTCTTCTAAAAAACAAAAAAAGTTAGCACAATGTAGAATGAAAGTCAGAATGCATGTTAGAAACAAAAACTGAGATTAAGTGGTGTCTAAATCCCAGCCTCCAGTGTTGTAATCCAAGCCATGGTCTGCTCGACAATTAATATACCGTATTTACACGATTGTAAATCGACTCGAATGTAGGTCGACCCCCCCTAATATCGCACGGCAAAATAAGAAAAAAGAGCTCGAGCACATTTCATAAAAAAAATTTATTTACGATGTCTCCGAAGAAAACAAGATCGAATTCTGATCTGCCAAGGTGGCTTCACGGCAGTGCTTGAAAGCTGTGCAGGAAAAGCTAGCTTCGCGGCAATACGCGGGGATCATTTTCAGAGACTTTACAACCGAAACTAGTTTTCGATTCTAGGTCGACCCCCCAACTTCGGATTTCAAATTAAGACAAAATGGGTAGACCTACAATCGTGTAAATACGGTAGCAATATCTTGAATGACATGAATGGAACTGACGACCACATGCTCTCGGTAGTTGATAGCTATACGACCATGGACACAGACGATAGCTAATGCCTGAAAAAAGCCCTCTCCATTCCCCAGACTCGTATTTTCTTAGTCTGGATACTATAGACTATGGTAGACTCTCTGTACACAGAAATTTCTTAAATGGAATTGCTGCTTAAATGGAACAACTGCCTCTAATATGATTGGTTTTGCACTTGTACTCTGCATCCCTGTTTATCTCTCAATAAACAGAACTCCTGTTAAATGGAACATATTTTCCTGATCATTTCAGGTTCTGTTTAACAAGAGTGTACTGTATGTAGCATACAAATATTGAACGCCATGAATCCAGCGCTCCTTTTATAGAGGGCCAATTGTTACCTGTATCTGAACGCCCTTGTCATCATGGTTCTCAAAGATGAGTTTGATGCGTCCAAACTGCTCATCTGTGATGCGGAGCGTCACCAACCCATGCACTTCCAGGTTTTGTAGTCCGCCATCACGCAGTGCCGTCAGGGTCACCTTTTCTTCTATGTTGAGGCTGACCCTGCATGAGCAAGGCAGTGCGTGATATGCGCTTGCTGCCTGACAGGGCAACACCCGTGAAACTTCATTTACGCAATTGTAAGCAGAGCAAGAAAAGCTGCAACGTTTCTGCATCACTATGCTCAGAAGAAAGATGTTTTGTGGCGTGTATCACGGTTCACCTTGCCAATTAAACTGAACCAAGATGGACTGTGGCAGTTATGCCCTCTTGAGCATTTTCCTGATTAAGATAAAAGCTAGCACATAAATACCCTAATCTCTTTTGGGCTTTCTTTCTGTTACTTGTCTAAAACACTAAGCTAAGTATGCCTTTGAAACATCTTTGAAAGAAATACTACATGGAAAAGAACTAAACAAGGAATGTCAGACGTTTTATTAAAATTTGATAACTCAGTGAAAAGAATACTGGGATATCTGTGACTCCTGTGTTTCAATAATGAACAGAGATGTACTCAATGGACAATTCAACACTAACATATGCCGAGTGTGCCCAAGGACTTCAGGCAAGTCATTTCCACAACATTAATTCTAGACCAGCTGCTTGCCAAATGAAGGAAGCCCATGTAGATATGCCGTGCAAGAAGCTACTCATGAAAAATGGTAAATTATGGTATCTTTACAAGCACAAAAATTTGTAAATAGCTTACGCTTCAACATTAGCCGGCTGTGGAATGTTTCGGGCAGCTGCCGAAGAGGACTGGGATTTCGCAGACGTTTGGCTTGAGATAGCTGTCGTGAGAAAATGTCAAAGATTCAGGAAAAGCAAGCACCAAGACACAGGAACTCATACAGCTGTTGACCACGGGACACTAAGATGAGGCCAGAGGCTAGGCACAGTAAACAGATATCAGGCTACAGTCTAACACTGGCTTCAACAAAATAATAGTGGCTTCTAAATGCGCAGCTTAGTCATGAATAGATACGCTGACAAGCACTTGCACCATGCCTGCCAGCGATAGACCGTGACAACACACCTACAGTTACATATCTCAATCCTGCTGACACAAGAGACTGCGGTATCATATGAAACCCATTCATCTTCGTGAAACCCCACAAGTGACACACACGCACATAAACCCACATAAGCAATGTGGTAGGAAAGCTCAAAGCTTACCTACAAGAGGCCACAGTGTCTCAGAGTTTATGTGGTGCACCAAAATTATTCAACCAAAATGTTTATAGGGGAACTCGGCACACACTCTTGCCTATTGTTGAACTTAATGCCAATATGTGAGAAACAGCTGACTCAACCGGTAACATTTCACAAGCTAACCACATTCCTAAACCTCTGTTTCTATAAAAATTCTTTTTCCCCAAGCTGCACAAGACTGACATAACTTTCAAAACAACCCACTAAACTGATTAGCAATGCAGTACGCACTATGGGTGTGCTGCTGAATGTGATAAGATTAAAATAATAGGTTGGGGTATTAAGTGCCAAACAACAATCTGATTATGAGGCAATCTGTAATGGGTGATCTGGATCAACTTAATCCACTTGTTTCAAAGAGCACTAGTACAAGTACACTAGTGTTTTGGCATTTTACCCCAATTGAAATGGGCTGCCAGAGCGAATTCATACGAATGACCTCAAACTCAGCAACTTAAGGGCGCAGGGTAAGGCAAAATTTGGAAAAAAAAAACTCTTTTTTTTTCTTTGTCATTTTGGAAGTGTTTCTCTTAGTGTATATTTTCCACATTCGTGCTTTTCTTAAAAAGTACATTTTGCGGCAGAAACCAGTTTCTTGTGTCTGCGTTTGCATGCCCTGTCTTTTAGAATTTTTCCCGAAGCAAGTGGTGAGTGAACATTCATGACAAGCCCCTCGTATGCACTCCGTGCTTACGGTAAAAAAGAAACTTTGTGTACGAAAGTCATAATGCTTGTCTGGAGTCAGCTGTGCATAAGAAATTGTCAGGTGACTTCTAAGGCAGTCCCAAGACGCTGTGCACCTTTTTATTCACACTTGTTCTTTGGAGTGCGTCTGTCCGAACACTTTCAGCTCCTAGCTTCATTACACCTTGTGTCTGTCGTGCCTGTTAAATTGAGATGCTGAGTGTAAAGAAGGGCTTCAGCAAATGTAAATTTCGTGGCAACCAATACAGCTCTTTTGTAAACGAAAATAAATGATAGTGACGTACTGAGGTGCCAAATGCTGAAACAACAAGCTAATTATCGTTGAACCTCCAAGCCTTTTCAGCATCCTTCGAGGTAAATCGCGTGCAGGGTGACAACAGGTATGCCCTAATGAACATGATTATTATTTGTGATGCAATTAGACCAAATTGAGCATGCAAACTGCGCAGTGCAAGTGTTGAGCTAATGGGAATGGCATCGCAGAGTCCTTGCTGTCTTTGTTTAGGCTTCAGTTAAGAATTGTGACATTGGATATTGTTCTTTCATTTAATGATGACAGTATTGCACAAACCAAAATTCTGAAATAATTAGGATTGAAGCTTGGCCAAAATACAGTCACTTTGCTGGAAAAAGTTGACCACAATTGACGATACATTGCCGATAGAGCTGCACGACAGCTTACAAATGAAGCAAGGCAAGACGACAGGCTCAAAAATGAAAATTGAGTTTGGCAACGATTACCATGCTCATAGCAACTAAATTAAATAGTTGAACGGTGTTTGTGGCAAAGTATGTTCGTTTTTCGACTGTTTTCCAACTTTAAGCTCAATTATCTCAAAACCATGTGTTTTATTACTTAGGTGCCACTACAGTAAAACCTCGTTTATCCGGATCTCGTTAACTCGGAAATTCGGTTAACGCGGACTCGCGGCGCGGTCCCGGCAAAACTGTGTATGCTTCAATGGTGTCAGATGCTCATTAATTCGGAGGGATTTAGCCGCGCACCGGTTAACTCGGTCAACTCCGGAGAGCGCAATCGGTACTTCATGCTTAGAATTGTGCAATCTCGGCGGCTTGGAGGCGCAGGCCCTGCTTGCCGTGACCGACGGCGGAACCGGAGTTTTGGAGAAACCGAAACCGAACGAACAACTGCAGCAGAATATGATAATGATGATAGTAAATGAGGGGGAAGTGGCTAGGTGGCGCTAGTCACCACCCGGCGGTTTACCCGGCGGAAGCGCTTGGGCCTTGGGCCCATAGAGTTTCCTAAAATTAACTAGAGGGGACTCTGGCGCAGCAATCGTTCAGCCACTATGGGAATGATGGGTAGTACACAAATTTGCCTAGTCTTCGTGCTTCCGGCTTCAAACGCACTTGTGGCTTTGTTAATTGTTGCGTTTTCGTTCTGTTTCGGATAAAAGAATGGACCGTTGTGAGCTTCATGACCGTATTTGTATTCGTGAGTCTAAAAGGGTCAAGGTAATGTAGCACAACTGCCAAACCTTTGCTGAACTTCGTATTGCGGGAAAGCGAATTCAGGCCACACGCAGCCAAAAGAACGAAGACTAGGCAAGACTAGGCAAATTTGTGTACTACCCATGATTCACATGCTGGCTGAAGCGCCGTGTGTTGCAGCTCCCGTAGACACTAGCGCCAGAGTTCCCTCTAGTGTATTTATAGGAAACTCTATGCTTGGGCCCCGGCGCATCCATTGTCTATTAAAAGCGCAACGGCGGCACGCACGGACGACGGGACAGTTTACAGCGGTTTACTAGGTTTACGCTGCTGGTTTCTTTCTGTTGTGACTTCGCGCGTAGCGTGCGAGCTCGTGCACGTTACGTTCTCCGGCTGTGCTTGTGCGCGTTGCCACCGCTGTCGTGCTTCACAATGATGGCGACCGTCACCGGAGTGAAGCGGCCACAGCAGCCAGCGACAGCGAGCGTGCGCACCACCACCTGATGGGGTTGAAGAAAATCGTTCTAGCACAAATTCCGACAATGAGGCGGACAAAAATAACGCAGTTTTTCATGAAATAAAGGTTTGTCTGTGCCGAGTACATTTTCCTTTTGTTTTCATGGTTTATTCAATAATCCGGAATTCGGTTAACTCGGACATTTTCTCCGGTCTCGTGAGATCCGGGTTAACGAGGTTTTACTGTATTTCCTATGTATTCCAAGATAATCAGTTGATTATTGATTCTTGTATTCTTCATTAATGCACACAACTACTGAAGCAAAATTGAAATTAGGCACTTCACAGTTGTGTTACAAATTTTTAAATATGCAAATTAATTCAGAATTTAGGTTCTAGTGGTTTTTTAAAAAGTTCACCGGAATTCTAATATTAGTCAGATTTAAATTAATCTGCTTCAGTTAAAATAGCGTGAAATTTGGAAGAAAATTATATATGCATTATGTGGATATCCCTTTCATCACTGAGAAAATGGTGCCTCAAGATGGCCAAAAATGCATGGGACATACAGGGTTTACCCCGTGCCCTTAATGCCAGAGATCAAGTTTGCCGACTCATTCCTGTAGCATTGTCCTCAGTTCAGCACTTCATATTCCAGCCCCTCATAGTGGGGACACTCGAGGTCTGAATAAACGTCTTACGTCCACTCACTTTCACCCTCCTGTTTGAGCTGATCTGCAAACGTGTCCCACTCGCGATGCTTGCTGCCCAGTTTGAGCGCCTTGTTGGGCCCACTGCTGGCAGACGGGCGACTTGGCGGCAGGTAGGTGGATGGTTTGGGCGATGCCGGCTCGCTGAGTGTGTCTGGAGACACGGCTGTGGGTGTGAAGCCCGAGCCCGAGCCAAAACCAGTCCCAAAGCCACCGGGCCGAGCGCCACCTCCCTTGCGTGCCTCCTGCCGCGCCCGCTGCAGTTCCTTGGCTTTCTCTTTCATCTTCAGCTTGGCCTCGCGCTCTTGTGTCTGCACAGGATGACACACGATACGTTCAGCTCCGCAAGCAGGAATTCGACTTGCGCGACTGCTTTTGCATAGCGGCGAGTTGGTTATCTTACAGCAAACGTGACTGTTTCCGATAGAAACTTCACTACAGTGCCTTTCCCTACTGGTGCAAGCACAAATATAATATTCCCTAGTAACAACCTGCCTGCCCATGCTGCATGCAGTAACAAAGCATTTTAGATCTGTATGTCACATCTGTAGAGTGTTTAAGCAATGTACAATGTAGCTGTCATCTGTTCATGACCACAAATACCATAGATCTCAATACCAAGAAAGCATTGCAATGAATGTGAGAGTATGTCACCATTTGTTGGAGCCCAGTTGAGCTTCAAAACACATTTCCATCTTAGTTTATTTAAATACAATTTATCACCACATACAATTAAATATATCTTCACACAGATTATATGCTGCTAACATTGTCTTCACACAGATTATATGCTGCTAACACGAGGAGCAGCAGGTAAGCCCTGCATTTTGGGTGCCTCAGAACAAGATAAAAATTTAGGTTCATTCAAAAGGGTTGAAATCTGGGCCAGTTGGTTCATGATACTTGAAGAAAGCCAGCAAAAGCACGGGACACAAGAAAGAGGCAGACGCAAACACTGCTGGAACTAACAACTGTGACTTTATTGTGTTCTACTGATTGGCCCCAATAAAGTCACAGTTGTTAGTTCCAGCAGTGTTTGCGTCTGCCTCTTTCTTGTGTCCCGTGCTTTTGCTGGCTTTCTTCAAGGTTCATTCACGTTACACCTCATATGTCCTGATGAATGGATCGCTTCACAAGCCTGCTAAGGTTGAACACTGGGCGTGTTGGTAAAGCATACTTCAATTTGAACAGTGGGACAATTTCACGGGTCACCCGTAGAATTGTTGCGCCATCCAAACTCAAGTTCACC
The DNA here is from genome assembly GCA_030522465.1 of Rhipicephalus appendiculatus. Lineage (NCBI taxonomy): Eukaryota > Metazoa > Arthropoda > Arachnida > Ixodida > Ixodidae > Rhipicephalus > Rhipicephalus appendiculatus. The sequence goes on along the minus strand of JALIZH010013231.1, from coordinate 76,276 downwards.
CACCTGTCGGACAGCCTGGTAGACCTTCTCCTCGTGTGAGTCCATTTCAACGAAGGTGCGGATCTGTGCCAGGTTGACGCTCTCCCGGTAGCCCAGGGCCACAATCTCGTCAAACGCAAAGATGAGGTTGAATGCCTGCTCCGCCACCTCTTGCTCATCCAGGCCACGGCAGTACTCGGGCAGCACACGCGAGAACAGTCGTAGGGTCTCCAGGTCCTATCGCCATAACGAGATAGCAAACGCAATGATCACAACATCAAGCAGGAGTTATTTCTTCTACTGATTGGCCCCATTTTTCCTAATGTTCTTTTCCTCTTGACGTTTCTATACAACACAGCTCAACACCTTTGTATGCCAGCCACTGCAATCGGTAACAGAGGCAAACAATGCTATCCATTTTAAAAAGTAAAATGATCGTGTTTACGATTTAACGCATGTTTTTCCCACATACATGCCAGGCCTTGCAAATTGATGCAACCTGGTGCAACTAATGTAATGAACATCTATATTTCATTTCTGCTGACTTCTGCAGACAACGAAAGAGCATATTTGTGTCCAAAAGTTACAGTTACAATCCCAACGTCTACAGGTAAAAGCTTACACATAAATTAACATTGTAATGCGTACTAACAAATCTGAGTCATTGCCTATAACTGCACGTTGACGCAGCAACGATGTTTTCCCTCAAAGCACCAAGTGTACCATGCTTTATCAATACAAGACCACAAGGTCACCACCATTTTCTGTATGTTATTGAAATCAGTGCAAAACGGTGCACAAGGCTGTCACTAGTTTCCCACAAGTAATGATAAAGCAGTGAGTCACACAAATATTTACGGATGAAATATTTACAAGTTCAAGCATTTGCATTGTCTCATCTATCAACGATCACTGATTGTTGAATAACACACTCAAAATACAGTAGCGCCATCTCTGACATCTTCATAACACAAAAATAATCATCATGTGGCTTGCGCGCATTTCCTTCCTTGAAAATTAGGCACTTGTACTTTTCTAACGAGAATGCTATGTTGCGCTAATAGCGAACATGCCATTCATGACTTGAAGAGTACCGGATGTGCAGCGTTAGAGCAAGGAAACGCAAGCAAACCAGATGATATTGCTGTTGTTCGACAGAATGACGCCCCGGTGGGTACAACTGTTTTGAGAATGTAGCAAAGAAAGGAGAGCCAACCATAAAAATTCCATAGCATTGTCACCTCAAGAATGTTGCTGGCACGTGTGGTCAACAGCAGCACATAGAGCTTGTCGTGTGGCTGGTACACATAGCGCACACTCTCAGTCTCCACAAAGGTGTGCTGCCGGCCAGCACCAAGCAGCTTCGGGAATGCCAGAAGAAGGCCCTCCACTCGGGCCCGGCTCATCTCCACAAACTGCCGGGACACAATCACTGCGAGAAAGGACAGTGACAGAGAAACCAGATTAGTATAGGTTACAGAGAACATTGCGTTCAAGGAATACGGACACAAAAATTTTCAGTAGTTTTTTTGTGCCAAATGAAAGGCCAAGCCCTCAAGAGGCTACTGGCAAGCGTGAGTGCACCCTGAAAAATTGCGTGTTTTTTTTAAAAAGTATTTTTGATTCCTGACGTCACGACGTGGTATCAGCTTCTCGTGATGTGCAGACGAAAGATATCCTGGCGTTTCCACAGCTGCCCCACTCCATGGCTCCGTTGGTGACGCACAAGCGGCCATTTCGCATGTTTGGATACCAGATGTCGTCATAACTAACAATACTGGTGCATGAAGTCACCAGAAACGACACTAGCCTGATGCCACACTAGTGTCGATGTCAATTGGTGTGCCATACGAAAATTTACTTTAGTGGCACACTGGCTTCGAGTAGATCATACTGTACATTTAAGAATGACAGTGCAAGTTTGTGCGCTCCACAAGAGAACACAAATGATTGTGCAGGAGGTTGGAAGAACAATTTCACCAAACACTACTAATGCGTGACACATTCGCAACTTTCGCATGTCCACAGACTATGTGGGCCCGAGAGTACGAAGAGATTCGCAACCTTTTAAGAAACCTAGGCACCCTCTGTCATGACACTCGTGTATCAGTGCAGATGTTTAATGTTAGACGTGCAAATTACGGACATATACTGAACAAGACCTAACGTTTAGCCCACTACCACATGGCGAACACGGTCAAGTTTAACGCACTTGAACACACTGAAAGTTTCGAGATTAAAACTGACTGTTCAGAACTTGTAGAGATGTCAACTATGTACACTGCAACGTGTAGATCATTAAAAAATATTAATGAAGAAACCTTACCCTTCCCGGACTTAGTCATCACGGCGGCCGCCAAGAGCACCTGAAAATGTAAATTAAAACTAAGAAACACAGTTCAATAAAACCGACTGGTGGGCTAGTTGAAAACATGCTCACTGAAAAATAAACTAAAAGAACGTTACCTTTGATAAGTTCATTTTTTGTGCACTGCTGTCAAATATTCCAATCAAAAGTGTGGCACTACCTCTTCGAAGGCGTCAAGAGGGTGCATTTACGATTTTTGAGCGATCATATCGCAACATTCAAACCCTGAAATACTCATGCGACTTGTGCACTTTCTTTCCTTTCTTATTCAATAACCTAATATTAGTGACAGTTGGTGCTCGCTTGCGGCTTTGGTCACAAAGCACGTCTTGAAGTGGCAGTATCGATAGAAGCTACTCGAATAACGGAAGAACCCGCCGCAATTTCAGTTTAAAGCTTATAAAGTAAACGCGCACTCAATCAGAAAGTGATGTAACCGCAACTGCACGCAACTCGAAACTCGTCACACACACACCCTTGGTGCCGATCATTACAGGTGACATCAACTACCGAACTCTAATACTTCCGGCACTAGGGCACTATAGTAAGTACATACGAACAATAACTTGCCATTTTGAGCGATTTTTTTTGTCGGTGCTTCGTAGAGAATCACTGACACCGGCCCCTTTCTTGCGAGCTTCGAAGGATGTCTACTTCAAAGCCTCCGTCTGATGGCACGCTGCGTAGATGAAAGTGAACAAACAATATACAGAACCGCTATGACACGTCACCTACATCATTTCGCGAGCCGTGAGATTCTCACTACAAGCATATTGGCAAAGAAACATCACCTGCATTAGCAGCCAGCCCCAAATATTACACGTTTGCAGAGCGAGCGATTGGTTCCGGAACCGGAAACAGAAACTACGGCTGGGCGTTGCTAGACGAAGGTTTCGTTTTTTATCGTTGTAGTCCTAAAGTAGAAGATACCTGCCTTGCGCGCGATACACGCTCGTTTTTATAAATTTAGTTGCTTTTTAATAATTTATTTGTTCAATGTGTTCTTTTTTGTGCGCCTTAAACATTAATGAAAGAACCAGTTTGCTCATGTGAACAGCTACAAGCGCGGTCGATTCAAACTTCGGGGCGCGATCTGTACTGCCACATTTTCCTATTCTTTTCCGATGGCAATATTCCCCGTTTAAAAGCTGTCGCTCAGTGGCGTAGCCAGAGGGTGGCACACCGGGTCCGTGCCCCCCCCCCCCCCCCAAAAAAAAAAAATTCTGCCAACGCCCCTGCTGTATGTTATCGCTCGGCACAAGATGCGTCCTTATGTATTGGAATGTTCTTGAACGTTGTCGCAAATTTTATAGTGAAAGAATGTAGCCTGTCACATGATTGCAAGAGCAACGAGTACAATTGTGTTAGAACGCACGCGAGCACAAGCGATTACGACAAAATCGTAGGTGATTCATGTATAAGTGGCCGGCGCGTTTGACCCGCAGATCAGTTTTTGTCAACCGTTGACTGGTCACTTAACACAAACGGCTGCGTGGCTGCTGCCACGCGATCCAGCTAGAGCGATAGCTGTACTGCTCCAGCTACAAACCAAGAAAACGCCTGGTTCCGCGAACCTGACCTTCGAGCTCGGCCAAGGTCAACGCCGGTGAAAAAGCTTCAGCAAAAGGCTAGTGCGGCACGTTCGTGAAAACGAGCAGTGGCTGAAGGTCAGTATTTCGGTCAGCCACCCCAGACGCGCTAGCTGCATCCAAGTTCACAGCGCGAACGTTCCCACCGAGAACGGCGACGGCACTGTCTGTTTTGTTGTGGTGGAACCCGTTGGCTCCCTTGCCGCGGCGTGTCGTACAAGCGTGTACTTCTCATTGTCCGTGCCCAAACGATGTCTGTAAATCAATAATCTAGCTCGTACTTTCCCATAGCAAGCAAAACAGGGATGTCGCTCGAAAAACTTGGTTTAACCGAATTGTGTAACCGCGTACAACGACGGCAAATTCTTTGCATGCTTCGTCCCGTCGGTCTCACCTTTTTTGTGTCCTTTGTTGCACTTTGTTTCTTTTTACCAGATATGCATTACCAACTGGCTCAAATATCTACTTTTCTATGTTTAGAAAAAGTTTATTATCGTGGGACACGAACACTTTCAAACAGTGTCTATACAACAAGGACATTAACATACACAAATGACTATATAAGCACAATATTTGCAGCCTTACAGCAGGGGGCGCATCCATGGCTACCCAGCTAGGGGCTGGACTAAGTAGCACTTTGTTTCACAAAATCGTGCCGTCAAGGACAGCATGCATGCAATCATGGTCATGAGGATTACGACGCTCCAAGCTTATTCAGGCAAAGAGGAAGAAGAACGTGCCGCGCGTGTGCCCCCCTTTGAACTTTTATTTACATAGGGCTGGTCTGGCGATATCGCCCCTCTGCCAATTTTGCGGGGAAATAGAAAATATTGAACATTATTTTTTGACATGTCGCAGATATGCATGTATTAGAAGAAGACTTCTGGTTACAGCGCTTTCAAAGATAGGCCTAAATTTAACTGCAGAAATTATATTAAGTTTTGGTGCCTCAGGTTTGGGACATTGCCAAAGGGTGTTTTTGATGCGGTTTGCAATTACATTCAAGCTTCTAAACGTACTCCATTATAATCTTGACCACTACAAATATTCGATAAGTGGAATACATATTAAAAAAAAATGCGTTAGAATCCAACAAATATATTCGAGCTTGTTCTGATCAGGTTAATTCGGCTGTCTGGTCTACTAGCACAATCGCACAGTTAAAACAGTATTTATTTCATATATTACACAGTATTCTAGCTCTTTTATTTATTCATTTGTTCTTTAGCAGTCAACATAGTTCAAATTATACACAAAATCTAAAACTACCAAATCCTGGCCAATCCCCCAGAGTGGGTATGTGCCATTCTGTGAAGGTTAAAACAAAACAAAACAAAGCTCACTGTAGATCGCACGATTTCTCAAAAAGTGCCATTTCACTGCAGGATCGAACGGAGCGCCCATATCCCCGGAACTGTTTTCACACAAACTATGCCATCAGCCTTGCCGCGTGCCTGGGTCAGCGAAGGAGTTGGGGAAGGAGCCCTGACCAGTAGCAGCAGCCCTAGGGAACCACGGTCGCAGGTACGCGCGTAGGGACCACTGCTGCAATTGCGCCTATCGACAATAACATAAGTGCAATGTGCGCATGTGCTAACTTTCGTGTCGAGCGATTGGGTGCTGTTGTATCCAGCTAGTGGACGAGCAACGACACTCTTATAACATGCACGGATTGTGCATTTATTGAGTGCTAAGTTTAGAGGGCAAGTTGCTACATGCTGAAAGTATCGAAAGCAGTATCCATAGGCAGGTGCAAAAGGTACGTGTGTGTGTGGGAGGGGGGGGGGGGGGGGGGGGAGGGGGCAGCCGCCTCGCCTGCTAATCATCTAAAGGAGTCAACCGGACTGTTCCGTACCTTTACTCGGTCGAACGTGACCCGTTATTGTTTGAAGTGTAAGTCCATGCAGGTTTTTGACGATAATGGCGACCGAGGACCCGTGATGTTGAATTCAAAGAACTGCTTAGTTCCGACCTTTGACCCTGGAAGGAAGCAAACCGAGGACATAAGGCAGGTCGCAGTGATAAGCACTTCATCGCTTCATTTTTATTAATTGGTGAAAGCCTTTAATGTCTTATACTCGTGGTGACCGTCCGTGCCCTGGAACGGTGCCAGCTGTGGCCGCTCCCCCCTCACTCTCTCTCATCAATTACGTGATTGCTCAGAGAGTGTAAAAAAAAAAAAAGACATAACATAATCGGTCGAATGGCCACAGGCTTTCGCCGAACACACTTTGGAATTTACAAAATGTCCTTCAAATTTTTTCCCATCCATTGCGAAGCTTGTTTTATTTTCTTTTGGACTCGACCAAACGGGGAAGCCCAAACGGGGAAGGGGGGTGGTATGTGAAACTCCCCCCTCCCCCCCAATGGAGAACCCTGCGCACGCCTGAAGGGCCCCTGACGCCAAAAATTGAAGCCTCGAGATGTTTGTGTTGCCTGATTGTCCTCTTTACGTGGGCTCTTCTGGCCGAATATTAGTAGCGGACGTTGCCTTTACGGCATTTTAATTTGGTTTTAAAGTAAGCGTGAGTGCTCATCAGAGTTGGCAGCACCTCGAGAGATCGCCACTAGTATGACGTAGACGAAGTCCCCGTGAGACGTTTCATAAGAAAAGCGAGTTTTGTCGACGTCGCAGAAGATTCGCTGGGTGCGCACAATAAATAATACCACGACTGGCACCCGACGAAGGCTATTGTTCCTCGCCCCTATCGCTCTGCAGTCGGGCTGCTCTCAAGGCCGTTTCGGCTGCTTACGCAGGAATGCTCTTCTTTTTACTGAGGGGACACGCGCTTAACAGTTTTAACTTATATCGAAGCACCCACATCGTTTCATTCTTTGCTGCGCGCGGGGACCCGATTTGAAAAGTGCGCTGCCAACATGGAGGAAGGAATTCCTTCCTTACATGGCTGCCAACGTCACCAAAGCTTGAGCGCACGTCGCGCTCCGCAGCTGTGTGGTGCGCTAAAATTGGTCACATTTAGCGACACTAGCATTAATTTTACGGTACGACAGAGGATTTACGATTTGATTTCGGCATAACCACGAGGCTACAAATTACAGTAAAAAAGTCACAAACAAAAAATTCACTGCCAGGCCGCATCCATACCGAGAAGCGCCACACTCATTCTTTCCTTCAGTTTCATGTACTGTCTAGTTTTCTGACGGCGTATGAAGTTACCGCGTATAATCCCAGATAAAGGGAGCGCATGCAGTATCTCCAGAGGCGGTAACTGAAACGATAAGAAATTTAAAGCGACTTGCGAGTTGGGGCCATCTATTGGTCAATGCGAACAGCGAGGAGTGAACGCTTCTGAGCAAAAGGGCTAGAGGGCAGCAGCCGGTCGGCACGATTCCAGCGACCTTGAAGAATGACGCGCGAGTGGAACAGGCGGGCGACGTTGCGACCGTCGGAAGTAAAGTTGACACCACCGTACAGCTGTGACTCAGTTAACACCACAGCAAGCTGCCAAACTTTATTCAGGGCATCCAGAAGAAAACAAATACTGAAGTGCTGACCCTGAAGAAAAATTCGCTTCTGATGCTTAATTCACACCGCGAAAACCGTTGGGCAGCGAAGCTTTAAGCACTCAAAGTGAAGATGATCGAGCATCATCGTGACCATTATTATTTCGTTTTATTTATTTCTTTATTGTCCCCCCTTCCTTACTGGTCACGTGACTTGCGTAACGCACTACTAGCTACCATAGGCGTGCGCAGAGTGCCTTATTAGAGGGGGGGGGGGGGGGGGCAAAGTTTCATCACAGCCCCCCCCCCCCTAATTTGGTCGAGTCGAAAGAACATGCTTCACAATGGATGAAAAAAAAAAAAGATGAAAAGACGAAGCGATGACGTGCTTCTCACACTGGCCTGCCTTTGCTCCCTGGCTTTCCTGAACTAAAGATGGGAAGTAGACAGCTCTTGCAATATGCGACATAAGGGGCCATTGTTATAAAGAAACTGCGTGGCCGTAAGTGAGGAAACGTATGGGACAGACTTTGCCCCCCCCCCCCCCCTCCCCTCAACACCTTCCCCCTGGGTGATTAGAAAGGGCGGTCGCTCCCCTTTCCCTCCTCGTGCGCACGCCTATGACTGCTACAACAGGGGCGTAGCCAAGAGAGGGGGGTTGGTGGTTTCAAGCCCCTACCTCCCCCCCCCCCCTAAGTTTTCAGGTTTTCATTGCGTATATATACACGCACACAGAAACGCACGCACGAAAATACATAAACTATGTTTAACCCCCCCCCCCCACACACACACGGAAATATATTCCTGGCTTCGCCCCTGTGTTACAACCAGGGGCGTAGGCAGAAAGTTTTTTCGGGGGTGGGGGGGGCACCCCTTGATCAGAAGTGGGGGGCCGGGCGGGCAGATGTGGTCGAGTGCCATTTTGTGCTCTGTAAGCCATGGCGGAAAAAAATTTCGGGTGGTGGGGGGAGGCACGGGCCCGGTGTGCCATCCCCTGGCTACGCCACTGACTACAATTACGACTACAGCGCAGGGTAGTGTAAGACAGCTTTGCTGTAAAACACCCCAAGCAAGTGCGCACCCGCCGGGGTCGACAAGAAGATCTGTTGACCCTGGTAGAAGCCTGTTGCACGCTTGCAGGAGAAAATTCCCCATAAAATCAATTAGCGCACGCAGAAAGGCGCAGTGTGTGGAGACTGAGCGAATACGACAACACATTGCGCGATTCATGTGCGCACGTATCGTTAAATGAGCCCGCAGAACGTGTCATGGGAGAATATATGAAACGGATTTTCTCGAAGACACAAAGGTACGCAGGAGTCAATCCCTGCGCGATACACGCGCTGGCCTCAAGTGGATGGCGACCTTTGCAAAGTCGGTGCGTACGTGGTCCCGAACGTAGAAAAGTGTTATTTGTATTGTAAATTGGAAAAGCGTAAATTGTATTTTGCGGTAGCCTGGCAATACTTTCACGTTTCGTAATGTTGCACCCCACTCTATTACGTCAGTGTATTATTCAAAACCAGGAAGTAAGAGCAGCTGTGAGCGTCCATAGCTCGGTGGCCTTGACAGATTTAACGTTCTGCAGAATGTTAGCAAAGTAAGAAATGCTAAGTCTGTGTATACACGTATAGATAGATAGATAGATAGATAGATAGATAGATAGATAGATAGATAGATAGATAGATAGATAGATAGATAGATAGATAGATAGATAGATAGATAGATAGATAGATAGATAGATAGATAGATAGATAGATAGATAGATAGATAGATAGATAGATAGATAGATTCAGTTTGCTTGTTTTAATTTTCAGAAGAACTTTTCTTTGTGGAGAAAAAAATCGGCGCAAACTGACTAGCACTTTCAACGTAGTCAGATAAAAGCGCGTTGGCATCAGTTCGTGTGGCATCGAATCATCCTGCTTCGCATGCAATGCAGTGTCATTAGAAACCACGCAAGCTTTTGCTATTCAGTTTGCATCGAGTACGCTTATTTTCCTACTTTTTGGAGCTTGCTTTGAATATAGTATAATACGATTTTAGAATGTTGCGTTTCATTTTCCGATTCCCATGAAAATCGTATCAAGGACGTTCCATTGTATGGTAATGCACACAACAGAAGCAATTAAAATGCATGATGGAAATGTGTTTTGATGGGAAAGCCGAATTGATCAGAGTGAATCTACGTGCTGTAGTTCCTCCTTGAAGCGTGACATTTCAGTGGCGCAATATAACAGCTCCATCGCCGTTTTCCGCTCCTTCAGTGCGTGGAAATCCTTCGCCAACACATCTTGGTTGGTGCGTGCACAACTATAGATCATTTGCAATTCAAAAACACCTTCTCTAACATAACAGGACATGTAGAGATGCATCGGAAATGTGGTAGGAAAAAAAAGATGCAGCAATAATTGTTCAGAATACCTTGCAGGTGTTCTATGTGTATATGTTTACCGGAGCGGTACGCTTGATAAACACATCATAATACAGGAAACAAAGAGACATGAAGGCAGGGAAGCATCTATGTACAAGAATTGCTGTGTGGTTCCCTTATGCTGCTGCACCTATGTATCTTTTGTTTCTTTTCTTTTTTTCTTTAGTGACGCACAATGTTAGCGCATCTTTACATGACCCGACGCCAGCGGGGTGATCAGAAGTCCGGCCGCATATTTATGAACTTGTACTTAGAGGGCCGAGGCCGTGACAGGCAGCCCATTGCGTTGAGGCGAAACAGTGTAAGTTGACGCTACGTAAGGTCAAGGCAGCTAAACCACGTTCTTTTCCCGTAACTCGGGGCAGGGTTCAGTAATCTCATAGATGCCTTACGAAAACTGTGGCAGAAGTGACGTAAGTTTTAGCCTTCGCTGTTTGTGAGGCAAATAGCAATGATCGCAATGCAAGATGACACCATTCTCTCGATCGCAGCGCTACCCTGCTAGCATCTCCACCCCAGCCGTCTACAGTCGGAACACAGTCATTGCAGCGTTCGCCATCTTGACGGCCGTCGTGGCCGTCTTCATCGTCCTCTCATTCGTGCTCTACATGCGTGGACACCATAGCCTGCAAGGCACACAGGCAAGGAGCCACTTACCGAGTCTCCACATAAGCATTGTGCACTCGCATACTTCACAGTCGTGTCTTATGCGAGAACTGGTATAGCGCCGCAATAAAGAAATAATTTTTTTTAAAATTTTTGTGGAAACTTCTAGCTAGGACACAAAGCATTTATAGCAATGACCAGCTGTTTTGCGCTTACATGATGGCATTAATAAGTTGACAGCGGACATCATGACCACGAATACGCCATTTTACATTTTCTTTTTCAAGGGCGAGCGTCCCGTACACTCTAAGAAAATAGCCATTTGACTCATTGCTGTTAGTCTGGACTTGACGCGCATATGACTCTCTTTACAGAGACACGCGAACTCTTTGGAGATCGTCATGCTGTCTTCGGAGAGCCGTGGGATCCCAAAAGAGAGTTAATGTGCCTCTTTAAAGAGAATCGTATACGTGGCGTAGGTCGGCGAACTCACTCATGAGTCGACTCACTGGGACTCACTCAGACTCAGATCGAGCCGTGAGTCTGAGTCTGAGTGAGTCCGGGTGAGTAATATTTTGGTGAGCTTGAGTCCGAGTGATTCTGGTTGACTCAAATTTTGGTGAGTGTGAGTCCGAGTGAGTTCGGCTCAGGAAAATTTTGGTGAGTCTGAGTCCTAGTGAGTCCAAAGCGCAAGATATATTTCTTGAGTGAGTCTGAGGGAGTTCCAGTTTTTTTTGCCGACCTATGGCTACTCATCTTCAGCATTACTATCAGCCTTGCCTGGATTCACGTTTATACTCACGTCTACTCACACGTATTGCAAAGGAGTGCCTTTCATACACCATTTCAATACTTATTGATAAGAGGCGCGAATTACGTAGGAGAGTGCCTTGACTCCCCCCCCCCCTCCCCCCCCACCTCCGCATGCCAACTCTTGCAAGGAAGTTCTTGATAAATATGTGTTTTGTTGTAATCTCTTTCAAGAAAAATGACCTTACTAGTTTACGAGCATCCATAACTCGTATTCGAAGGTACTATATTAAAAAGGTGCCGCGAAGAGCACCGGTTACGTGATATATTGGTGTTATAGAGCATTGACACCATGGTCGAAAAACATAATTTTATTCTAACGGACTCATGAGTCGACTCACTCGGACTCACTCAGACTCAGATCGAGCCATGAGTCCGAGTCTGAGTGAGTCCGGGTGAGTAATGTCTTGGTGAGTGTGAGTCCGAGTGAGTCCGCCTCAGAAAAATTTTCGAGAGTCTGAGTCAGAGTGAGCCCTAAGCGCAAAACATATTTCTTGAGTGAGTCTGAGTGAGCTCCACAAGTTTTGCCGACCTATGATAGTGGCTAATCAGGACTACTCGAAAGAAGTCACACATGCTTTTTTTTTTTTTTGCTTTTTTTCTCTTCTTAGAGTGTAGCATTTCAGCGTCCCCTGCTGCCAAACAACTTCCCATGCCACGGCCACATACTAACGAGTTTGCAAGTCTCTTTGGTGTTTGTGTCCCATTGCGTGCATGCGCTCTACTAAAGCCCTTTCATAAGCTTCGCAAATCAACGCTTTAAGTGCGCGGCGTTGATGCAAGCGCCTGAGTGCGAAACACGCAGGCGAAGTCCGTTGTGTTCGAATCGGAACCCTCATTTGCCGACGCCAACGCGTCGGTGGACCCGTGCGAGGACTTCCATGCGTACGCCTGCAGCACAGCAAGCAGGCAGCCCTCGGTGGCCTTCGACCTCCGGCTGGCGTCGCTGTTGAACGCCGAGGCACCGCGCATGTACGAGTTGACGTTGCGCGAGAAGGCCGAGTCCTTCTACCAGAGCTGCGTGGCCGGTGTTCCACCTCCAGGGGGTACAAGGTATTATAAGGAGACTGCAAAAGCGGCTTGTTGACACTTAAAAAAATTGTTCTGCGTATTGCACTGTGGTACAGTGACAAATTATGACATAGAGAACACCCACCTAGTCGGCATTCGATAGAAAAAAAAATAATAAAAAATTAAGGCAGCTTCGCACTAGTGGTGCCAAGCCTGAACGAAGTGCGGAGATGGGCCGCCTTCTTTGTTTCTCTTCGGTTTTCTCTTTCTTTTCTCCCATCTTTCCTTATCCTTTTATAGTTTTTTCTATCCTTTTTTTTTCTCTCCTTATTCCCACGTATTTCTATATTTCTTCGAATGTTTTACCTTTTTTTCTCTCTCTCTGTTTCTATTTCTCGCTTGCTTCCTTTCTTTTTCTGTTTTGATAAGTGATACGTGGTTTTGGCTGCGTTACGCCAAGCGACGACAGCGTACGACAGCCTGTGATCCTAACGTGCCCTGCACTTAATATCATTATCAAGGCGCTCGAAGAACAAGAGGAAGAAGACTTCTCCTTGGCGCGAGCGCGTGCTCAGTATGCCGCAGATGGCTATGCTATACGTGTTTTTGCCTGCGTTACGCCAAGCGATGACAGCATACAACAGCGTGCGACAGCCCGGGCCCCTCAAGTGCTCTGCACTTAGAAAAAACAAACAAACAAAAAAAACTCACAGGATCCCTTATGGATTCGCCTAAGACGACTCGAATGCGAAAGCCATCATCTTTTCCCCTCCCCCTCCGAAAGCTTTAAGTACTTAACGCGGTTTTGCGCTGCCTCCGTGATCAGCCCGCCCATAGGCGTACGCACGGGAGGGGGGGGGGGGCGCTAAGCCAGCCCCATACATCGACATAATAAGGAGGGGGCGCTGCCGCGCGGAAGGAGGGGGGGGGGGGCGCAAAGTCAGCCCCATACATTACATAATAGGGAGGGGGGGCGCTGCGACGAACCTTCGCCCCCCCCCCCCCCCTGAAGGGGAACCCTGCGCACGCCTATGAGCCCGCCTATGACCAAGCGGCGATGTCATGTAATGACGTCAGCATGTAATGTCGCGTTATCTGATGTCATGCAGACGTGACAAATTTTGACGATCTGTGAATCATGATGATGTCATATGGTGAAGTCATCATCACCATATGACGTCAGCCAATATACAACGCATGTTTTCTATCACCGTTTTATGTGTCGTATGTTGGTTTACATACATGATACATACATAATGCCGGAACTTGAGCCTCAAGATCAGTTTATAGCTGAAATATATAATAACGCTATCTTGGGGGTCGGGTGAGGGGCAAATATCCTACCATGTGCAATGAAAGGCTCCCATCACTCTTGTTACACCCTTGACTCGCCGGTACTTTTGTCAGACGGGTACTCTGGTACACGAGCGTCGTCTAAACAATTGGTTGTCAGGAGAGCTATCAGATTTCGTTGTTTCTTCCTCCCAACGATGCTCTGTAGCTTCGGCAATCTAACGATGAACTGAAGTAAAGTGGCGTACTGGGCGAGCTGGTATAGATTCATGGCGAGGCTTAGCGCGTGGAAGACTGGACACAGAGAAGACATGGCAGTGAAGACATGGCACAGTTTTCAGTCAGCGCCTTTCCCGTCTCGATCACTCAAGCGCACGCAAACAGGGACAAAGGGAGGTGACGACAACACATTGTCCCTTTGTCCCCTGTTTGCGTGCGCTTGAGTGATCGAGATGGAAAACCAACTAGCCCAAAAATCAGTGCCTTTCCCGTGTCTTCTGCTCTGTGTCCAGTTTCCCACGCGCTAAGTTTCGCCATGAAGCTAACGATGATGTGTACTCAGAATGACACGTATGTGCTGGTATGCCCTATAGTCCCCAGTTACACACGCGCATACAGTGGCATAAAGAACCAAAGCACCACGCGACATTATGTTATAGGTGTTTTAGTAATGTTTAGTCCATGTTTAAAAACTTCCGCCAAACCGAGCGGTCAGAAACAGTGGAAATTTGCGAACATTTGTGTCACTTATGTTAGATGAGTTACTGGATTTTGCGTGAAAAAAGTGGCACTTAGGGGAAAAAGACAACAGGCTTGTCTTTCGTTGCTGCTGTCGACGCAGATCATTGACCATCACAGGCACACATAGGCGCCCGAACAATATACTATACTTCACTAAAGTTCGTGTCACGAGACTTTTTCTTCGATGCTGTTGAATCGACACTAAAGACTTGTGCTGGGGATGCAATCATGTAAGTCACTTGAAGAACGCATTGACAAAGCTCGCAGATGAATAATCCATACGAGGAGTACATCTTGGTACTTCATTACAACGGGAAAAATTGTAAAGCAGCACTAGAAGTGGTAAGGTTACAGAACGAAAGACAGGGCGCTGAGGGGGAACAACGGCATCATTACAACGGGTTGTTCCCGTTGTAATGGTGCCAGGATAACAATATGGTCAGTTTGTTTGTTGACAAGACCTTTTTTTTTTATTCCCAATGCTCGCAGGACATGGTTTTCGAGCTTCTTGGCAGGCGTGTTCTCCAAAGGTACCCCAGGCGGTGACTTGCTCAAGCCGCTGGCCAACCTGTCTCTCAACTTCCGGCTCCACCTGCTACTAACTTTTCGTTGCGAGCAACGCTGCGGCCGGCTCGTCCTGGAGGAGCTGGACCCCGGACGGTGGATGGAACACTCTCGGTGGCTCAGGGCTGACCAGCACACTTACGCCGCCTTCCTACTGGACGCCGTCAGAGAGGCACGCAGTAGCATGTCTTCGCTCGCTCGCTCGCTCGCTCGCTCACTCACTCACTCACTCACTCACTCACTCACTCACTCACTCACTCACTCACTCACTCACTCACTCACTCACTCACTCACTCACTCACTCACTCCACTCACTCACTCACTCCACTCACTCACTCACTCACTCACTCACTCACTCACTCACCACTCACTCACTCACTCACTCACTCACTCACTCACTCACTCACTCACTCACTCACTCGAAATCATTTATATTACTACATATTTTACCATAGCGAGTGGTGACTTATAACGCTACTGCTCTATTGTAGTGAATGCACCTAATCTAAGCCCAAGAGATGCATTTCACCTCCATCTACATGCGGCCGCCGCTGCCGGGATTCGATCCCGGGAACCCTCGAGTCAGCAGTAGAGCACAATAACCCTACACCACCGTGGCGGGTCGCCAGTTCTCCCTTCAATATAAAATTTTTGCCGTCCAGAATGTCAACTTCGTTTATTTCTCTCGTAGGTTGGGGAGCTCGCACCGGAATCCGCAGTCGACCATGTGAAACGTCTTAATGCCCTGGAGCTAATGCTGGAAGAGCGCTTCTTCATGAAGCCGGCCTCTATTACTGCGGGCGCCGAGCGTGGCTATGCAATAAACGTTCCCACTGGCAAGCCTCGACCGCAAGACCCCAGGACTCGATAACGAATCCTGGCCGGACGTGCTGAAATCCGTACTGCGGCCCGTGACGCCAGCGTTTGGACCTGACGTCAACTCGCGCCGTTGTTTCTTCGGGTGTCGTGTTCGGCGTGCTCAACTTCTTGTCGTCCTTAATTCCGGACTCCTCGGACCGCGAGGCCTTTCTGCGCTGGCTCGTGGCGAGGAACCTGCACGTGGTCCACTTCGAGCCCCTCAAGCATGGCGCGGGAGCCCGCGTCCACTGTCTGCGGCTGTGCGCAGCTGCCATGGGTCCAGCTTTAGTACTGCCCATTCTGACAGAAATGAAAGCCGCCGTTCTGCGTGCCAAGACCGTTGCTCGGCAGGTAAACACGCCCTAAAGAAAGGAAGGAGGAAAGAGAGAAATGAGTGACGCAGCCCGTTGAAGTACTGGCTCGGCCTTGGAGTGACCTGCCGACCCCTTTGTCCTACATATTCATCCACAATGAAACAAAGCCAGTAGCAGCACCTGTAGTTATAAATTGAAGCATCAATGTTTTATGACCTAATAATCGAGGATACATCATAACGTTCGCATTCTTATACGTATCCAAAAGCACTCTTCGTCACATAGCGCGTCACACAGTGACGAAAATCTCCTGCTAGACGCAGCCAATTCTTCGGACTGCGCATTACGAATGATTTTATAATACACAGCACACTCTAATCTTTGCCGACTGTTTAAAAATCTATTAGAACACTTTGTCGTTTGAGTTTTGCTTGCTCGTTAACTGGTGGTGAATTTTCAATTGGGCAGAAGGGGGGCGGCGTTAGCGCATGTTTGCATATAAACTTTTCTTTGTGCTTTTTCTCTCACGCAATAGTTATATTTTGATTGCGCTCAAACGCCGAAGCACGTCATTTTGACCTTTCCTCGGTCAACACTTACTGCACCAAACCCATTTTTTTCTGCATCACTGCATCCGTTTGTAGGTGGCGCACGCATTTGCCTTCCGGATGCACAGCCGTACGGCCGAAGCCTGGCTTGGCGTCGAAGGCGCCGAGGCCGCTTCAGCCGCGGTCACCAGCCTGCGCCTCGAAGTCGCCGGTGAGTCGCTTGCGGTAGCCAATGGTTCCAGTGTCGACCTCGAGTCCCCTGTACTCCGGCCTGGGTTCCCTGGAGGCCGACTTTCTGACCAACTGGCTGAAGGTGGGCGAGGCTTTGTCGGCGAATGCTGCCGACGGCCTTCCTTGGTCCATCGACCCGATGGAAGGCCGGATACGTTACTCCGGTGACGGGTACCGCGTTCCGCTTCGGAGTGTGATGCCGATGCGGCAGGAGAAGAACGCCGATGACCACACCACGGTACCAATCATATCAATCGTAAACTCGCTGTAAGCATGTGTTCGCAACCGTAAACACATTGAAATTGAAGAAAAATGTCGAGCTATTGAGAACAGGCGTGACCTCACGGCCTGAAGAAAAGAAGGCTATGCAAACACTGCCCTCTGGTTTCCATCAGTGTCCACTGAAGAAGGAGCCTCAGATTGACCACCTCAGACCACTCAATATGGCTACGCCACTGCAGGCGACGTGATAACCATTTCAGTGGCGAGAAAAAAGGAAAGCAGCGTTCGCCTTGTGCCCTTTTCTTTGTCCCAGTCAGCATTGCGCAAGAAAAGGAAAAAGAAACAACATTGCATAAACATTCACCCCTTTGAAAGCTTCCTAATAATGGTGGTAAAAGATGATGCGCTTATGTTTTTAACAATAATTCATTCGAGATACTGATTCACACTGCACTGTTAAACCTGCATGAATGCATGGTGTGTGTGTGTGTGTGTGTGTGTGTGTGTGCGCGTGCGTGTGTGTGTGTGTGTGTGTGTGTGTGTGTGTGTGTGTGTGTGTGTGTGTGTGTGTGTGTGTGTGTGTGTGTGTGTGTGTGTGTGTGTGCGTGCGCGCGTGCGCGCGTGCGTGCGTGCGTGCGTGTGCGCGTGCGTGCGTGTGCGCGTGCTTGTGTGTGTGTTCGTGTGCGTGTGTGTATGTGTGCGTGCGGACGTGCGTGCGCGTCAAATGATTGCGCTGACTTATCTCATGCAAAAGACATTTCGGATTAACGTCACAAAAAGGCATGCATGTATTGCCGTCTCTCGTCACTCCACAATCGCCCTCGTAAAACAAATCGTTCATTTAGCTCAGAAGCTCGGAGATCCGCCTCCACGCAGAAAGTTGGAGGATGCATAAATAAAGCTGCGAAAAGTCGCACTTCAGTCAAGCACGTTCCCAGATCTTTGCACTGTTTTATCTCTCGCGAGTGCAAACAATGTGCAAGCTTTGTTGCTGTGCATTTCGGCTTTGTGGAGAAAACTAAATTTGAAAATCTCACGTAAGGTTAATTTTACGATCATCGCTTTGTCTGGACGAGCCATTCCATTGATACCCGAACTTAGAAATTCTTACAAAAATTACAAATAAGCATAATTCTACAGATGAACATGACAGCGTTTCGCGGCGGTTGTAATTGTTTTTCCGCATGAGAGGTAATCAAAGAACGAGCCAAAATATGCCTAATAAACATATATTTTTGAGTGGCATATTTATCGGGTTGTAGAAATGAAGAGGTACAACTGACTGAATACTCGAGGTTGCATATATGTTATATATCTAAATGACTTCAACACCCGAGTCTCTTACTCTAGTGATTCACAATTCTTCATACTTTTATGATTGACGACTTTTATTAAATTGTTATTAATAATAATTGTTTGGATTTTACGTTCCAAAACTAGAACATTGTTATGAGACACTCCAAAGTGGAGGGCTCCGGAAATTGCGACCACCTGGGGTTCTTTAACGTGCACCTAAATCTTAGCACACGGGCCGCATTTCACCGCCATCGAAATGCGGCCGCCGCGGCCGGGTCCGTCTGTGCATCCGACCGTCCGACCGTCCGTGCATCTGGACGGACGGACGGACGGACGGACGGACAGATCATAAACATTCTTTATATCCGAAAAAATGAACTCTCCAGCCACAATTCTTAATCTAAGTTTTTAATAATGAAATTAAAAACTGGCCCAACGTTTCGAGACCCGTTCGATCTCTTCATCAGGGGGTGACTGCAGCCGGCTCCGAAGCTAGCGACTTTTCTTAGTGATTGTCCCCCCTCTTCCACCTTCGCTCCTCCCGCCGTTCTTGTTGCGGTGCTGTCTCCATTTACCCAGCCAGACAGATCTCTGTCGAATATGTTTATATTTAAATTCTTGATATAGTTTATCATTTCGTCAATGGAGCTTCGCTCCATCATCAGCATTCACTTCGTGGATCGGCTACCAATTTTTGTTCAGTTGATTAATATAACAGTTCTTCAATGTACACCTTTTATCGCGTGTTTTTAATAAGTGGCGTAAGGTAGCGAGCTGTTTGCTGCGCTAATATTTATGGTACCCGACAGTAATCGCGCACTTCACTGCCTGCAGACATCTGTAACGGGTGCTAACATCTTGGGAAGCCGCCTGGCGCTGGCGGCCATGATGGCATTCCATTCGGCCGCCCCTTTGAGCCGGTGGCTTGAGCGCGTCACCGCGCTGTTCAACTTACGACGCCACTGCATCGAGAGCGCTTTCGGTGTGGGCACACCCGTTAGCGATGTGATCAGGTGAGGCTTTTAGATGCGAAGCAGCTATTTGACTAGGCTGTGTAACGCTGTCCCTCCGTGCGTACGGACGAACGCGCCGCAACGCGCTCCCCTCGCCGCAGGTGTTGGAGCGGTGCCAAGTAGGTCACGCCGCAGCTGCGCGTTGACGTCACGCTCCCCTCGCAGTGCGCGCTGACGTCACTCTCTCCCTCGCCTGCCGCGCGCTCGCCGGAGCGCCCGCAGCTGCCGCCTGACGCGCAACGACAAGACCTACGCCAGCCATCGCTTCAAACGAATCTTCCAGCGCTCACCGCAGCACCCGCGTGCCACCCGTGCGCAACGCTGCTGCTTCGCATCCCATCAGGGTTCCCTTTGGGAAGATGGTGTAAATTTTCTCGGAGCAGTTTGTTTTTTGCTTTTACTCGAGCGAAGCTCGTATTGACTGACCTGCGTAGCTGGTGATGTTCCAAAAAGACCCTCCTCACCCACAGCTAGCGCGCGCGCACTAGGAGCATAATAGATCGAACAAAATTTCTTTCCGGAGCTGGGTTTTGAACCCGGGTCCCAGAGGTCCGAAAGCGAGTGCCTTGAACACTAGGTCACGCGCCCATGCTTGCCTAATGTGAACTGAACTGAAGCATATGAATGCGTTCTACCGACGATGCAAAAAAAAAAAAACACAACTGGGAAGCAATGGACGTACTGTGCGCGCTTCGTTGCATTATGTCGTGTTCGCGGACTAAAAGCGATCTTCTGGACATCGCGTAACGAATGGCACATTTCGGGAAAATTCCGACTTCGAGAAAATTTAATTCCTTGTCCGCGCTTCCATAATCGCGTGATGGTCCTTTCGTTAGGCCGTTCTAAAGGTGACGAACGCTGGAGAGAAGATGACAGACGCCATGCCGATTGAGGACGAAAACAGCGTTCCGGGGACAGCCGTAACTTATAATAAAACTGAACGCTTACGTTAGGAGAAAGCATTGCGCAATGCGAAAGAAAGAAAGAAAGAAAGAAAGAAAGAAAGAAAGAAAGAAAGAAAGAAAGAAAGAAAGAAAGAAAGAAAGAAAGAAAGAAAGAAAGAAAGAAAGAAAGAAAGAAAGAAAGAAAAGCAGTACGTTAGGCACGCACACGCGACGTTTCACTTGCCCCAATTTCTCCGATTATGAAAGTGCTCCTGAATTTTTTGGATACAATTATATGAAGACTCTGGGTGACTTTTTGCCGTCGCCGTCACGTTCCTTTAAAGTCCAAATTGATAACACTGCCCGGCGCGTCGCACATTCTTTGTGCGAGTGAAAGCGGACGAAGACTGCCACGATTGCCACCGGTCCCGGATAAAACAGAGATAAAAACGCGCTTATCAAGTTCTAAAATAATTGGTAGCAGATTTTTCCAAGAGGATCTGTTTTAAAGAGTGTTCGAAGCACACAGTGGAGTGAAGCAGGGGCACAATAGTACGTCTGTATGTTTTTTTTACGTTGTTATAACGTAATGGCCCACGCCAATTAACAGTAGCCCGTCCTAGTCAACATAAAGTTGCTCTTATGCAAGTAAATGTGGTAGACTTCACACAAGCCATTGGACTTTCTTCTTTTTAAGCTGCGCGTTTGGTTACGTCACATATGATGGCGAGTGAACACCGCCGGCAAGCATGAGATAAGGACAGGCTGGGTGATGCAGCGGTCGTTCTTTACATGACTCGAAGCGCCCGCCCAACGATGGCTGCCCTCTACAAGCTATGAAGACTCGTGTCTACGAAATGCTTCGTATTAATGAACTGATTATCGCATGACGTCATTATCATAAACTCGTTTACATTTTGTTTGAAGACACGTATTGCTGAAAAAATGGTTGCATCGTTTTGGTGTTTGTCAAAATTGTTTTTCTTGTTGTAAGCGAGTCTTATACGTGGCATGTGCAAGCACGCTTCATCAGCCATGTACAGAGTCGTCCGCATCCATGGTAAACACGTCATTGGTATTCAAGGCCTCATATTTATTATCGCGTTTGTTGACACCATCGTTAGACGTCACATAACGGACATTTCCCTTGCGAAGCAAAATAAACGTCCTATCTTTACCAGCTTGAATACTAATAAGGGGAGCTATTCTCGCAGTGTACACTTAGTGGACATGTCCACTTCGGCCTCGACTGATTGGCTGGAGCTCGGCGAGCAGCGCGCCGCCTGTTTGCGGTCTTTCTTCCGCAACGTCATTTTGACACCACGCAGCTTTCACAACTCTCGACACAAATGAGAAAGACGGAAGGCGTTTCGCCGCAATGAATGCTGCCCCCAGAGATCCGCCTTTGGACGCACATCTCGGAGGCCGTGCATGAACTCTAATCACGTTAGCCCTTGAATTAGGTTTAACGCGGCCGCCCGCCTGACACACCTGGAAGGTCGGTACGCATTCCCTGCATCGTTCTTCGAAAATCTCAACACGTTCATACGCAAGTTCAGACATGTCAAGTTTCTTTAAGAGTCTTGTTACTGTACATTTCGTCCACTTTCTTTCTCTTTACCCTGGGAATGTGCTGGCGGGTTCGGTGCGTCGACGTGGTCAACAGCGCCATGACGTCACGACTCGCCGTTTTTTGCGTAACTGAACGCGCTCCGCCGAAGTGGACATGTCCACTAAGTGGACACCGTGAGAATCGCGCCCCAGGTGTTTACCCTATAGCCAGATACAAATTGAATAAGTCCGGAGAGACCCCGCCCATATGACCGAATCGCGGCAGCCAATCGCTTCCGCTACTTAAAGGCCAACTCCGGAGGTTTTTGGAGGTCAATGGACCTCAATGAAATTCGCTGGTTACGTTCCTTTGCACATTTCCGTCATTTATGCCAAATTTCAAGCTTGAGACATGCGCTGATTGTTTGTAAATGAATTTTAAAGATTGTCTGCAAACGCCCACCCGGCTTCCCACAATTATTGGCAACATTGCGTGTGTGACGTGTTGGTTTGCCGGTCAACGGAAGTGACGCAGCCGATGGGTTCGCTAACTTTGGCCGCTACAGCGTATATTGTGCTGGTCACAAGCTGACGGTGTTTGGCCGGCGCTTCGCTGGTTCGGTGTGCGATTTTCTGTTCTCTGTGGAGGAGCGTGCGATATTCCGCGCCGGCGGGACCAGCATGCCTTGCACGACTTCCGGTTCGTAACAAACTACTACGTCATACTTGGACAGTACACTCGGCTGGGTTTCGGTTTCGGTATTGCGCCTTTTTGCTTATTAAAAATTATTTTCGAATTTTCTGAGCACTTCAGCTATCGGGCGCGTGACAAGAGTGTCTCAGGAACATAAAAGCACCATTATCCTGACACGGTCAAAAAATCGCCTTTCGCATATTCATATATAAAAACAGAAATTCTTTTGTATCTGAGGAAGTATAGAGAGAGCTTTTGTCATTTTTAGCGCACAATAGTGTGGTCTATCTGGGACCGTATGAATATTACGCGCGACTTGCCGCATCGAACCAATCAAAACGAACGGCCTATGTCGTCACTCCCACGTGGTGAAGCGTCACTTCCGATCACAAAAATAGTCGCTGTATGTCGCTCTAATCCGAAAACGGTGTGGTTTCTCCGTAGAAATAAAATTATAACAGCGTTGTTTTTGGCGTTGCCACTCGCGCAACGATATCGGTGCATGCCACAGTTCGAGGAAGAAGTGATGAAATCGACACGCTAAATTTGTGTCGCAGCTTTAAGTCGTATCCGACAAGGCACTGTATACGTAAATTTCGTATTTCCTCGTTGCAACCACCGTTGTGCTGACATGTGTTTGTTGTGGCCATGCTTTTTAATCAGCTTCTCTCATTAGGTCGGTCTCCCAAAACATTGTTGGTATTGTCACGTTGTCGTGACGTTGACGAAGACAGCAGTGGGTGTGTTCAAGACGAAAACTCTATATTTGGGCGAATTTGTGCCCGCAAAATGAAGGGGGCAAAGTACAAGCAATTCTAGCTTTACACTAACAGAAACGAGCACAGCGTACGCCATCGAGTGGTCTACCCAGCGGTAGCGCGTCGGCTTTTATACATGTGCCATAGAAGGTTCCAGCATTATCGCTAGCGGCGGTGCAAGTTCCACAATGAACTCTAATGCTCGCCTTGTGCGCGTAATCTCATCGGACGGTTCTAAAATAATCTGGGAGGTTCCCAGTAATTCGGGCGCGGTTTGCGCAAGGCAGTAGTTGCGCGTGCAATGGGGCGGTAACATAAAAATAGAAAGAAAGGAGCACGTGTGGCCATACTGCAGCAAATAAAGTCAATTCAATTCGATTCTTCAGGTTCGCCTACGTAGCGGCGCTCGAAGCAGCCCACGACGTATTCCGGCACGATGAAGAAGAAGGGCCTGCGCGGGAAGACATCGGCAGCGAGGAGTCTTCGGACCACATACCAGCATCGAAGCGTTTTTACTTCATGTGGTGCCGCGACACATGCCACTTACGTGAGCCCTCGCTCTGCAATGTCCCGCTGCGCGAAAGCCGCCGATTCGCCGCCACGTTCCGGTGTCCGCTCCGGTCACCGATGAATCCTCTGCACAAATGCGTGTTCTGGTGACATCGCTTGTTTCGAGGAATAATTTATGCGTATGTACTACATATATGCCGACTGATGCGGACCTTGTCGACATTACGGAAATGCTCTTTTCGTCGCACGTATGCTATATAATAGAATCTTGAATAGGCAGTTGCAGAGCTTCCTCGCAATTCTGTTGCGAAATAAGCACACTGCAGTTCAATTAAATTTGATTTGGAGACGTCGACTACCGGCAGCTAGGCAGAGTACGGCAAGTGCTTAGCTTAACTGCATGGTAGACACACACGCACACACATATGCTCGGACGTATACATGCACGCACGCATGCCCACGCCGACACACGCCCCTTCCCCCTGCACAGACGCGCGAGTGCGCGCACCTCCCCGACCCCTCCCCCCCACATACACACGCACGCACGCACGCACACACACACGCACGCACACACACGCACGCACGCACGCACGCACGCACGCACGCACGCATGCCACGCGCAAAACTTTGGTGCACGCGCCTTTCCTTTCAGTAAGGCAGCTGTGCCATCTGGGGATCGCTCGAAGGTTTTGCTCTGCTAACGTAAATACTGTGCTAGTCCGAAGACAAAAATTTGTTATACCTACCTAAAGTATTATTTTGGCTGAACACTAATGTCAGCATCTCCCATAAACATCCTCACGAGTTCGCGTTTCAGTTTTAGGTGTTGAACCCAAAGTCAACGACACAAAGAAATGCCTGTATTGCGAAATTAACTTCCTTCAAAACGCAACTGTACTTGACGGCGCGAAAACGAGCGAACATGACTGGCTAGCGCATCTATAGATTCTCTTTCGCGTTGTATAGTGGTATCCTTGCGCCTGTATACTTAGGCTGTACCCATGAGCGTCGGTAGGAGGGGATGGGGGGGGGACGGGGGGGGGGGGGGCAAGGGCAAAACACTTGCCCTACAGAAGTCACACCAGCGCTGCACCCCCCTCCCTCCCTAATCTACACCGCGCTCTCCCCCTCCACCAGCCGCGATGCGACGCGGATTTGCACTCCGCCCCTCCCCCCCTCCCCCCCACCCCCCCCCCGTCCCTCAAGACAAAATACTGCCGACGCCCATGGCTGTACCTGACTGCAGGGGTATTTTACAGCGAAAGCTGTATATGGCTAGGAGAAACGAAAAACCGCTCGGCATCTGTGTCACGAGCGGTCTCCATTGGCTGTGCTGTCAGTTACGTCATTCTGAGCGTCGTACCCAAGCTCGCGCGCCAATGGCGCGCGAGCTTGGGTACGACGCTTGCAGGGTCAAACGCTTGCAGCAACTGCGCGCCGAAGAAGCGGCGTTGCGGGCAGAGGTCAGTTTCGCAGCTCCCCATAGACGCTTGCTCTCCGAAGTGGACGCGACGGCCGACGCAAGAACTAGCGGCGCCGCTGTGCCATCTTGCTTAAAGGGCCCCTCACCAGGTTTGACAATTTTTAGCTGACGAGCGCAATTGATACACTGAGCGTTCACGATCACGTCTGCCAAAATTTGCAACGCTACGCGCCGCGGAAATGGGTCAAATTTCAAGCTGAACGCTGCTTGCCCTTCCTTTCGCGTGCTCGCGCGTAGAGAATGAGGGGATGACGTACACGGCGAAATGGCCCTACGTAGACGGTAGTGCTGTGACGACGGTCCTCTACGTAGACGGCTGTGCACTGACGTCGACAGCAGTAGTACGTGACACCGCGGAAATTATTATTTGATTCAGCATGCGAGAAGGCGTCTTAGCATGCTCCATACAACGCCAAGTAATACCCTAATGCTATTGCGCCATTGAAGTCTCGCTTTGTACAGACGTCATCTTCGCTTATTTCAAGGCGTTTTATTGCGAAATCCCTAGTTCCTGGAGAGTTTTATTGTTTCACTTGATACCGGCATGCCACAGCGGTTGAGAACTGTTCTTTCTGATAAACTTGTTTTTCTTAGATTGCTTCTCTACACTTATTCGGCATAGAATAATAATAAGTGTGCACAGCCGCCTTGACATAGAAGAGTGCCTACGATGAGGCAAGAATAGAGCCGATATACGATTGCCGCCGGCCCTGATATATGCTGTCGTCTCCACCGAGTCCCCTTAGCAGGGATCCGAACGGCACTCTTTACAGTTGGTCTTCTCGTAAAACGCCACTGTCGTGATGCTTTTATTCTGTAGTAGGTTTCGTTAACAATGCCGTTGACAACGAATAAAATTGTGCTTTCAGCTATGCGAGCGCCGTTCAAATAAAGTAAAAGGTGTAATAAATTCAGAGCAAAGATTCTCACCATGCCTACCATCTTGTTATTCCGGCAAGATGTATTCTATATGCGACTGTGATATACTGCATTCGGAAATATCTCGCGGTATAGTACTCGCTGATTTTAACTGATGTTCAAGATGTCGGTGAAGTAGAAAGGAAAACGAGAGGCTGATATGAAGCAATGAAAACAGGACGAACGGTGTGCTGTTTTGCATGTAATTGTATAGGCGCGAGCACAGCCGTTGTCCATGTGCCACCTGCTTCAAAGAAAGGGGAGAATGCTGAATCATGGAGAATGCGATGCCCACGAGGCTTACAACTTTGGTGTCAATCGGTTCGGGTACTCTTTTAAAATCGGCAGATGCTTTAACATCGTACGTACAAAGGGCACAGCGTCTGAGCTGGATGACGCTTGCCAGCACTAGCGCTGCCAGATCCCGGTAAAGAAGGTTCGTCGCAGCGCCCCCCCCCCCCCCTCCCTATTAAGTCAATGAATGTATAGGGCAGGCTTTGCCACCCCTCTTAGTGGACCCCCCCCCCCCCCCCCATGCGCACGCCTTATGGTTGGTTTGTTCTCTGCCGCGCACCCCTCTCCGCCGGTCGGCGGGAATCGTGAGCCGGATGTGCGCACGTGCCTCAAAATCTCAATTTCGGTCACGTGACTTACCGCGCCGGCAATATGAAGAGAAATATTGTAGCCTCCGAGATTGGCTCCGGCTGCGCGGCGCGTAGCCGGAGCCAATCTCGGAGGACACGGAAATATACACAGTGTGTCAGGTGCTTGCTGCGCGGGGGCGCCGACGTCACCGCCACGACATGCCTTTCGCGGTAGCTGCTGCTATCATTCGACAAGCTTGCTTTAATTCCGCTCAACCGCGGCACTATTGCGTATATTGGAAAACGCGATTAAAGCTGAGTGAAAAATGTGCAGAACAGGTTGGCACGGATTCAGCGGCATATTTGTTACATCTGATAGTCCCCCCCCATATGACAGTCGCACAAATAAAGCACAAGTGTCGTTGTTTTTCCCTCATGCCTTTTATGTGTGATATGCTCACACAATGTGATCAGGAAAGCTTAGTACAAGCACGGGGAAAAGCTACTGTATACACTTGCGAGCGTAAGTATACACTGCTAGAAATGTGTGACCAGATGCATGCGAACATACATTTTGACTTCTGAAAAAACGTGTGAATGTATGAACGTATTCTCAGATGTATAAAGATTCGTGGAAGATGAACTGCAGCCGCGCAGTCCAGCGCTGCTGCGCATTTCTTCGTATTCGGACGGCATCAGTTGCACACTTCCTTTATATTTGTTTGTTTTTTCTTTGATATAGTCGCTATTTACCACGCATACTCAAACTCGTTCACGTATGAGGAAAACTGGCTACTTGAAAAAGCTGCGCTAGAGTATGGAAACGCTCCGTATCCTGTACTTTTCTACTGATAACGCTGGAAAATCCCAGAACCAACGCAGGAAGCGGCGATTCGAAATCTGCGCAGCGTCGGTCAATCTGTGAGCTCTCGAGTGGCGTGATGCTCAGCAGAAGAGTGTGGTTTAATTGCAGCCCCTACTGAGTTCAATATATTCACACTGGCACTTATGGCTTAAAGGGGCCCTGCAACAATTTTTCAAGTAGCCATGGAATGGATTCACTGAAGGAGCTTATTGCCTCACGAATTCACCGCCGCAAAAATTTTTGGAATCCGTCCAGTACGAGTGGAGTTACAAAGATTTCTCTCTCGTCCCGCCGAAAGTGCTGGAAGCTAAGCAGGGAGGGATTGCACGGGGAAAGAAAATACATCACGCGCGCCTCGTGATCTTGAGCGCTTTTTCTCTTTTTTTTTTCTTCGAATACGCGAATTTTCATTGCGATCACGCGCGCACGCGTGGACAAGTCGCGGCCTCCCGCGGCGGCCTCTGTAACTACCGAGCGCGCCATGCGCAAATCAGCCAATGGCTGATACAATGTCGGTGACGAGTGATTTTTGAGTACGCAACGTCATTTGTCGAGAGAAGAGAAAGCAATTTTTAGCTGACTTTGAGAATTTATTGTGAATTCCACGCCGCGTGCTGCGCTATAATATTTGGCTCGCGTGTTCTCGAGAGCCTGGACTACCGATCGGCAGCGTTTTCTGAGCATGCTCAAAAAGTGTTGCAGGGCCCCTTTAAGTGTCTGCAGGAGAGGTAGTTCCCTTAAATGGGAACATCACGCATATAAATACCAGCGCGCATTCTACAAAATTATACACGTTGAATTCCCACGCTGGAATCAATGCAAGGTGAAACTCTAGTGCGTTAACCTTTTTTTGTGCGTGACGCATGCAAAGTCTAAACACGCCTGCGAAGATGCCATAGTGTCCCGACGAGCTATGAGACTTCGCTGAAGTCATGATTTCTGTGCTCTAGAAAGGTGATATACAAAGCAACTCAAGTTATTTTTGTCTTAGCGCCCCTATCCGCTCCACTTATACCACACCTGCGGCTTTTTTTATAACTGCAAAACAAAGCATCAAGCCATCATTTTCCGCAGCGCCAGTGCATCAGTCACGATACGATAGACTATAATAAATCGAAATTATACACCTTGTTCCTGTATCACTGCCTCTTTCTTTAATCGTCTTCCTCGAAGGCTTCCTAGACAAAGTCAGCCAAGGAAACCCCAGCCAACTGCGCTTCGGTGCTTTAGAAGAGGGCGACTGATACTAACCGTGCAGGGAACGGAGAGCAGGGTGTACTATCCGCGTCAAATGAAACCCGAACAGCGGCAAGCATTCGCAGTGGTATAGTGCGCGCCGTCCAGTTATCAGTATGGACAGGCGCGCATGTATGCGAAGTGCTGCCGAACCGGATGCGCGCGCCTGTCAGTGGTGATAACTGGACGGCGCGCACTATACCACTGCGAATGCTTGCCGCTGTTCGGGTTTCATTTGACGCGTATAGTACGTACTCTGGAAGTGTTACCGCTCTTTGTTTGCATCCTGTCACCCAACGCCTTCCCAGAAGGTTCACGGCTGCTTATATATATAATAGACTGGCCCATGCCAAAACATTTTAGGCCTTCCCAGGAATACGTTTCAGCCTTTGCTCTCTTTGTCCAGTGAGTGAAAAGAGTCTCCAAAGAGTCTTCATTGCAGCTTCTCTGTAGAATTGGTTTCCTCGAACCAAGTTATGACGCGCCAATTGCAGTGACGTCGCTCGGAGAGTATACGACGATTCCGCCTATTCGAAACTGGGCACAGTTGCAGTTCCTGCAGTAACCACGATGTTTTCGTGTGACGTCGAAATGACGTCGAGCCTGCATAAGGGAATCACTCTCTAGACGGCGCTGAGACACAGCAGCACCTTCGCGGGGCTTGCTACGTTATTAGGCTCAATAGCTGGTCGTGCGGCGTTCCATGTTTAGCCCACCGCTTATAGGAAGCCATCACTTGCGACGGTACACTGTAATTGCAGAGGTGTTGTACAGGTAGGCTGTGATGGATGATGTTACTGGCCCAGCCAGAACACGTATGTTTTTCCTGAGTCGGGGGACGGGGTTGTTGAGCGGATGGGCCGACAAGGAACTTGAAATCCTTGTTGTTCAGCGCACAAAGGGTTAGCCACGTGCAGTAGCTTGCTGCCGTGGTAATTCCGTAGTTCAGTGAGCTCGAAAACCTTTCAGCGACCCTGGATGAGTTAGGCAATCTCTTCATGGCAGTCATTAAGTTGTTCCCACGATCATTCTTGCGCAGCGGTTGCATCATCGCCTCTTTGTTGTGACACGAAGCACGGTGCCGTCAGTGGCTAGTAATTGGACAGTGTTTTAAGTCCGAAACGCGTTATGCGAAGGTTGTAGGTTCGGTACCCACCATCGGCAAGTATTTTCGTCCACTTTAATTTTCCATGTCCTAATTACTACACTACAATTAAAAGCTACAAATATTGGCTTGACTCTGTTGTTTTGAATTAGGTTGTGTTTAACAAAAATACAAGCCCTTGATTGATCCCCTTTCTTTCGTTCCAAATATAGAGTGAACTTTACAAGGAAAGCCTTGATTGAAGGCGCGTGATTAGTTTGCAGGTACTTATAGTGTTCTCTACGGGCGCCTTGCACCGGAGAGCTGTCGCTGCGACGCTTTCACTTGTCATGCTATAGCAACGCCGACTAGTGCAACTAATGAAGCGGAGAAAATGGGATGACCTTGCACACGCCAGCGTCCCATTATTCATCGCTCGTCTGATCGCTACACCCCGAGCTTTGCCAAGGTCAAGCATAGTGATGCTCACGCTCCTTATTTAGACCGTAAAGGCGTCCAAGTCGTGCGGAGCATACGCACTCTGGAAGCGTCAGGCTTTGGAAGAAGTTCCGTTGCGCTAAGCAGGCCGAAATGTCACCATAAGGGTTCATCGCTTCCCTCCAATTTTTCCTTCCACCGTCTGCTGGGCCATATGTTCTAACGCTACTACTGACTGTGGAAAGCTTCAGTTTAGGGTGGGTACGTTTGGCGTAACTGTCTCGACTGCTGACCCGCAGGTGGCGGGATCGAATCCCGGCCGCGGCGGCCGCATTTTCGATGGAAGGCGAAAACGCTTGAGGCACATGTACTTAGACTTATGTGCACGTTAAAGAACCCCGGGTGGTCTAAAATTCCGGAGCCCCTCCACTACAGCGGCTCTCATAATCATATGGCGGTTTTGGGACGTTAAACTCCAGCAATTATTATTATTATTATTATTATTATTATTATTATTATTATTGGCATAAATGTAACAAGGCTTAGGGCCTCTAAGACACTCCGAATTCGAAAACGAGAAAGTGGCTTCTTTCTCGCCTTCACTACCCTCCCTACAAACGATATCTCCTCCTCACCACTTACTTCTTCGTAAAATACGTGGACGACGCACCAAGTGTTGAGATTATCAGGATTTCGTGCTTTTCGGCTGCACGCTGTTGTCTTCGCTTGCGCAGTCGAAAACACACCAAGGGAGGTGAAATCAGTTGATCGCGCACGAAAGTCACGCGAGACAAGACATAACAGGCGTGAGACTAACATGGCAAAGTTGGGTAGGAGAAAATTCACGACTGATATCTCTCGCACATGGACCAAACGAGAACTTATTTCCTCAAGACGTCACACGAACAGACCGCTGGCGTCACGAATTGTGTTGGAGAGACAGGAACGCCTAGAGAGAATGACGGGCTTGTTCTTTGTACTTCCTTATGTTATTTCGGGGGCCCTTTAAATTTACACGTCCATCGAAATGTTGCGTGTAACCAAACTCGCGAACTTTGTGTTAAACAGTATACAGCGCTATAACCACCCGCTATGGTTGTCTAGTGGTTGTAAAGCTCGACTGCTGGCCCGAAGGTCACGGGATCGAATCCCGGCCGCGGCGGCCGCATTTATGATGCAGGCGACAATGCTTGAGGCCCGTGTACTTAGATTTAGGTGCGCGTTAAAGAACACCATGAGGTCGAAATTTTCGGAGCCCTCCACTACGGCGTCCCTCATAATCATATCGTGGTTTTGGGACGTTAAACTTAAACCTCATCAATTATTATTATTAGCGCTACAAACACCGAACCGATTTGAGGCATCTTGGAATATGGAATAAATCCGTGTGGCTAAATAAAGCTCCGTTCGGGGAGATTCCGTGGAGCCGCATCCGGACGGGGCGAAGTCTCAATCATGTTGGGGACGCACGCCCCAACACTTCCTGTCACGCTACATCGCGTGTGCCCATGCGGCGACGTGGACAAAGGGATGAACTAACGAAACTTTTTGTTTTTCGGACCTGTTTGTTGTTGACCGACAGCGGGGGGCTATGCCTTCGCTGTCACAATGGTCCCGCGCTGGTTCTCTCCAACAGCTGTAGCGCACGGAGCGCTCTGTGAACGTGCACAGTAAGAAAAAAAAAAAAGCCGGCAGATCCCACGCACTGTGGGAATCGATGTAATGCGAAGCAGCCAGGAAGGAGCAAATCATGCTTTACATAATTTGCATGTCATGTTTTACATGTTAGGACCTGTCATTTATGTTCTTCGTACAGTCACGTCGCGCAATACCACTTTAGGTGTATATCAAGCTAGCGAACTGGACGCAAGCGCACCATGAGCGTGGCATGTAAATGGCGTTGTAGATGACATGCATGCCAAGATTTTCATGTTACCACCTGCCACTTATGTTCATTATACAGTCACGTCCCGCAAGACTAATTTTGGTGTATATATCAAGCTAGCGACACGGCCGCGAGCGCGCCATGAGCCTGGAATGCAAGTCATGTCGCACATGACAAGCCATGATTTCCATATTACCACTTGTCATTTATGTTCGTCATACAGTCACGTCACTCAATCCCAAATTTGGTGTATATCAAGCTAACGAAACGGCCGCGAGCGTGCCATGAGCGTGGCATGCAAGTCATGTCGCACATGACAAGTCATGATTTCTGTATGACCACTTGGCATTTATGTTCGTCATACAGTCACGTCACGCAATGCCAAATTTGGTGTATATCAAGCTAGCGAAACGGCCGCGAGCGTGCCATGAGCGTGGCATGCAAGTCATGTCGCACATGACAAGTCATGATTTCTGTATGACCACTTGGCATTTATGTTCGTCATACAGTCACCTCACGCAATGCCAAATTTGGTGTATATCAAGCTAACGAAACGGCCGCGAGCGTGCCATGAGCGTGGCATGCAAGTCATGTCGCACATGACAAGTCATGATTTCTGTATGACCACTTGGCATTTATGTTCGTCATACAGTCACGTCACGCAATGCCAAATTTGGTGTATATCAAGCTAGCGAAACGGCCGCCAGCGCACCGTGAGCATGGCATGTAAATCATGTTGTACATGACATGCACGCCATTATTTGCATATTATCACCTGTCATTTATGTTGGTCACGCAGAAATGTCTCATCGTACGAATTTTTAGATATATCAAGTTAAAGAAACGGCCACAGGAACACCATGGCCATGGTGTGTAAACCATACCGTTAATGACAAGTTAGTCATGATTTTCATGATATGACGAGTCATTCGCGTTCGCCATACAGTCATGTTATGCCATACCAAGTTTCGTATAAATCCCATTAACGATACGGCCAGGAGAGCACAAAGTCGTAGGCGGATAGATAGATAGATAGATAGATAGATAGATAGATAGATAGATAGATAGATAGATAGATAGATAGATAGATAGATAGATAGATAGATAGATAGATAGATAGATAGATAGATAGATAGATAGATAGATAGGTACGCTCAAAGTCGCCGAAGTTCCCTAAGAAATGCTTCGCATTAAAAAGAGTATGTGTTATTCTTTTCGGGTATTCCTGACTTGCCACGTATGACTCTCTTTAAATGGGCACGTTAACTCTCTTGTGGGTCACATGACTCTCACAAGAGAGTACAACGATCTTCAAAGAGAGTTGACGTACCTCTTTAAAGAGGGTCATATACGTGACAAGCCAGAACTCTCAAAAAAGAGTCAAATGACTCTTTTTTTTTCTTAGAGTGTAAACTAAGTTTTTTTTAGAGTAGACTATAGTTTATCGAGGCCAAAAGAACAAGGAACAAATTAAAAAAAAAAGACTAATTGAATACTTTAGTTTTACGGGTCGAAAGTACGGGATATAATTATGAGACACGCATAAATGACGGTAACGCGAATCACTTTTCACCAACTGGGGTTTTAGATGTGAAGCATCTTATGGCGAAGCTTAATCCGGTGGTGGTGTGCCGGCGTGACCACCCTTACTGCGCATGCGCAAACCTTAAAAAAAATAAAAATAAAAAAACCTCCTCTCCCCCCTCTCTCTCCTCTAGGCATCCCTCCCCGCGGCAACCACACCCTCACTGCGCATGCGCCTCCCCTCCTCTCTCCCCTCCTACGTTCCCCCCTCTCTCCTCTAGGCATCCCTGCCCGCGGCGTCCACACTTCCACTGCGCATGCGCGTCCCCCCCTCGCTCTCTTCTCCTACACTCCCCCCTCTCTCGCCTCGCGACGCCGACGCAGGCAGCGTCTGGTAGCGAGTTTCTTGGTTGAAAAAACCGACTGCTCGCGCTGCACAACCGTTCACTGGCCACCCCGTATATATGGCAATGGATCTTGACCTCCAAGGTGGTGCCGGTGGGAGATTTCACCTGTGCGTTGTTGAACAATAAAAATTCGCAGCGTGCGCGTTAACTAAAAGCGGACTGCGGGTCTCTGTGTCCAGTCGGAGTCTTCTGTCTCTCATTGCCCATTAGCAGCGATTGGCATGTTCCAGTAGGAAACACCGCTCCATCACTGCGTGCTTTGCGCCTCCCCAGTTTTCTGTCCTGCGCAACGCTGCGATGAGCACCAGCGTCAACGCCACCGACAATGTAAGCGTTAGCGCCCGCTGCTTCACATCTACACATGGTTCCCTTTAGCGGGAGATGGTGTAATTTTTAGCGTGCACCTAAATCTAAGTTAACGGATGTCCCTGTATTAGATCCCCATTGAAGTGCCGTCCACATGGCCAGGATACGAACCACTGTCATCGACCTTAAAAGCGCAACACCTTAGCTCCTAAGGACAAAGAACAAGTGCGGGCTGAATTAAAAAGAGTCCCTTTAAGCAACGCCACATATAACACAGGCGAAAGCTATATGCTAATTAAATTACCTTGATGTTCTAAGTAAATAGACCTCTCCCGGGGTACCTCACACCGTGACGTCACCGGCGCACGTGCAGGCGGTGGTTGGCAAAACACCTCCGCTTGTGGCTCAGTGTGGTACAGTCGCGCTGTGCTTGGGGCGCGCTTTTCTTTTTCTTTTAAGCTTAAACTTCATCTTAATGTGGCGAGATTAGCTGTGGTATGTGTCAGAGAACATCTAGATGTGTGGTGAACTGCATGACGGAAAACTTGGCACGCTGGCTGGCTGTTTATCATGAAGAAGTGAACACACATGGCGGCCTGTGCGAGGAACAGCGGCATCGTCTTCGAAAGTGTGCAGCGTTTATTGTGGCATGTAGTGTGCGTTGAAAGGCATCGACAATAGTGGTTCACCTTTACGGACGGTGAAACTACGAATATTGTGTGTGGTGTGTGAATGACGGTGCATTTTGTTTGCGAAAAAATTGGCGCTCGTTGTGGGCCGGTGGCTGTAACCGGTTGTCGACGGAACATCACGATTCGACATTTTAGTCAAGGTAAAAATGCATTTCACGCGATCATCTGAGAGTGCGTACATCTCAGCGTTCGTGCTGCGCGCAAAAAAAAAAAAAAAAAGTGCATGATCTCCGGACTGAAAGGTACGACTACGCATGAGCTATTAACATGTTTTAGCACGGCGAATACGCAAACCCAGTAAAGGTATAACTCGTATTATCGGAGTGGAGATTCTTGTTTCTCATATACTTAATTGGTACCTTTACGGCTCGATATTTATGAAGCGACAATGCGCATTACAAGTTTGTGTATCGGATCTAAAGGAGCAATGCAAGTATGCAAACACGTTTTAGGCATCAGATGCAGCGAGGTAACTGTGCAAGAGATTAACTTATCAGATTTAAAATCGCATAAAATTTCAGTGGGTTATAAGGAACGGCCTAGGGGAGAACTCCGCTTTAATTTTCACGAGGATTTGTTCACCTCAGCCTAACGCACGGCAAAAAGTTTTTTTTTCTCTTTTTTTTTTCATTCATCTCCGATCAGAATTTTGCGCAGTGAGAATCTTATCCGTGACGTCGCGCACAGCAGCTCCAAACCATGCTGCCGTCAATGCTGCACCTCGTTTAAAACTGCAGTGCACATGTCGCGACGTTAATTGAGTACGTTCACATCCATGTCATGCAAATATTTTACAAAGCGCCAGTCACCGTAACCTTCGCTTTCGAAAAGGATAAGATTTTTTTATGGCTTCCATCTACGACGAGCAAATCGCCACAAGCTGCGACTTTAGAAAATAGCAATTTGCAGAAACTTAAGTCGAAGGAATGCAGAAAGATCCCGCCGGTGGAACTTTCTTGCCAACCAGCACCTGCTCCGGGGGAGGGGGTTGTGGGCGGGGTGCTCGTAGTGACGTCACACTGTTTGCAAACAGGGAGAGGTCTATTGCATTGCCCCCCCCCCCCCCCTCCCCCCTTCGCACTCACATACACTTTCACACATCTTTCTGCCCGTTACCTGGTGTTGCACTACCGCGAGTATCAGCCTTTGACCACACGATGTCGTGTGATGAGGTCATCAACCATTACTTCATTCACGGCATATTGATGGCGTCATAATGACTTCACAAATTTAAACCATTTTTGACGCCATTTGTAGTAATCTGTGATGTCATTCGACGTCACTGGTGACGTCGAACGACTTTTGTATACCTTTCGTATTCAGGCCGCCATCCGTTAATCGCCGACGGACGCACTGTAACTGACTTCATTCATTCGCTTATCGCTTATTTTTTACCGAGTTTTATTTCTTAGTACTTGTGTTTTACTGTTCGTGTTGACGTCGACTACGCCGAATTTTTCGACTCATGAGACAAATAGAGCTCTCGCGTTATTAAACTGCGTAGCCGAAGGCTAGTGAACCTCCTGACAACTATGGTCCCTTTTGTTCTTGATAATGAAGTTATGTCTCTAAAATTCGCATACTTTGTAAATAACGCTGGAAACCTTTTTCCGAGACCTACTGATACCAGGCACCGAGAGCCATGCTCACTATCTTCACCAATTTGCATATTTAGAGTCTCTATAAAACCAATTTACATCCGCTTATGTCAAACGCAAAGACCAAGGCTGCACACGTGTTCGGCTCGCCTCGCCCTTAACGCCTGCGCTTCGGGTGCATAAAAAGAACGTCATAGAACCTCGCCATGTACGCAGGTACAAGTCATGTTGCACTGCTTGCGCAATCGTTCTGCACTGGCAGCACCGGAACGACTTGTATTGCCGCAACTTAGAGAGAGCCCCGCGGACACGATTATAAACGCGGCAATGACGCACGAAACTTTTCTTCGAATGGTTTTGCTGGCGTAAAAATTCACTACCTCCGCAGCATCTTCAATATACACGCCTGTAGCCATCATCCCGTGCATCTCATTTTCTTTATCTTGCTCGAAGCTCGTCAGACTACGCTACCCTCATTACTCCTACCATCGCTAAGAACTTATATTTTCTACTTATATTTATCCGCCGGTTATAATACGCGCAAGTTTTTGCATTATTGAGCGCTCGCCAAGTTTGGGTGCAGTCGGTACTTATCGCCTTGACCACTCGGTATACTATACGACATTTGCGCTGTGTTGCAATGTGGCACCTCGTTTGCGTTCGTGACTTTGCGCCGCGGCGGTTGCAGATACGTCGCGCGCGCCTTCTTTGATGCTCGACAAGAGATGATTGCTGCGGACGCGCTTTGCATTCTACGTTAAACGAAACAGTAAGGTTTATTTTTAATCCCTACGATAGGGTCTCGGTCTCGGTTTTGGTGGCGAAGGCTAATCTAAGGCACACCTCGGAGAGGAATAAAATCGCACGATTATGCCTTATGTTTAAAATAGTTGAAGGCCACCTCAACGGCAGTGTATATCTAAAAATGTGCATTTTTCAACAGGTTACGATACTAGAGGGCTACTTAGCATTTCAATCGGTCCATATCAGTCGGCGAATAACGTTTTTAAGTATTCTTTCTTTCCACGAACAATCATTGAGTGGAATACCTTAAATACACCCACCGTTGAAACTGACAGCATAGAAATGTTTGAATCATTGATTGCGAGTTGATTATCTAAAGTTCTTCGCTCTGCATTTTATGCCTTTTCCTTTATGTTTTTCCTTGAGTGAGTTGTGTTTATGTTCTCTGCTTTATCTTGTCTTCATACATTTTATGCTACTGGTTTGCTTAACAAGTTCAACTATGTTATTCACGATTGTAACCCACTCTGCGACGGCTCCACTATAGGAGATAGCAGTTTTGTCAAATAAATACTCATTTGATTCCGGGCTATGGAAAAGCAATATACGGGTTTCGATGAGGCTCTCACTTGGCGCTTTGCCTACCCTGGAATATATATGGTTCCTGCCCACAGGCCTTGTGACGCTGTTAGGGAACGTCATTGGCTGTTGGAGGCGACATGTGTTAATAACAGCCAACTGACTGTCCGGCTCGTGGACATATTGCGGATAAGAAAAGTTTGAGTGGAGTCATTAGTTCTAATTTTCTTCATATTACATCTCGCGTATTTGTAGGATGATGGCGGCGAATGCGTCTTGGTATGCATTACGCAAAGGCCTTATTAGAATGTCAGCAAACGTCATTCCCTACTCGATGGATTTGTTAATTGCGCCCAACTTACTATCCGACTACAGGGTATATTGCAAACAATAAAGCCTGAGGGGAGTCAACTAGTTCCACTTTTATTCATATTACTGCACACGTATGTCAAGGAATGGTGGTGGCGAATGCATATTGATATACATTGCACGAAATAATTTCTTTTCGCGACTTGAAGAGGCATGAAGAGGCATGAAGCCAGCTGACAAGCTTTAACGGGTGGTCGTATGCAACAGCATGACTTTATAAGCCTAATAACTCGTACTTACGGGCCTAGGCCTTGGCACTTTGGTATTGTCGTATTGCGAAATACTTTTGCTATGTTTTGACGAGGTTGTTGACCCGAATCGGAAGAGAACCCGAATCACACCATTCTTTCTACCCGCCATCATGGCGAAGAAAAAAAAAAGAAGAAAGGTATCAAACATGATTGATTCGGGCTAGTACTAGCATTGACGACTGTCAAGAACTGAACCGAACGTCAATATTCGCTCTCGTTTTGAGCGAGAGTAAAACTGTCATACGTATAGAAGATAGCACGCGGCTGAACAGGAAATACGTGCGCGCATTTGTTTTGTATACATTCGTGCATGAGCAATCTTGCCGTTCAGTACGCTCGTGTGGAACGAAGTGGAACAAATAGCGCAAGAAGGGAACGTAGCAAAGACGACAGGAATCGGTAACCTTTGCTACGTCTCGTTGTTTTGCTGTTTGTTCGGCTTCATTATGATGCTCGTGTGAAAATGCTTCACGGAGGCGTCCGTGACATGCTAACGCAAGTGCAGGGAAAAAATCTAGTCTCCTACGCGCGTGTCAACTTGGGTCTTAGCAATAAATAAATAAATAAATAAATAAATAAATAAATAAATAAATAAATAAATAAATAAATAAATGTTTACTGATGAAAAACAAATTGTAGTGAAATCAATCGGATCAATCGAACGACAGATCAATCGATAAGAAGTGTGCTGAATAGAACAGTCTGCCCGTCGAACGGGTGTTGTGTCTGAACGGGTGTTGTTCCTCATTTAATCACAGCGCCCTCCCCCTTACTAAGTCAATGTATGGGGCAGATTCTGCGCCTCTCCCCCCCCTGCACACACCTAGTCAAACGAATTGATAACGATGTGTCTGACCTGCGACTTAGAAGTCTGTTGACAATTTCCGTCAAGCAAGAGGAGTGTTCATTAGTGCCCTCATAACCTCAATGAAGGCCGTTATTTTGAGAACCACTGAAACGGACGATTCACGGTGTCTTGCTGCCGTATATAGTTTCCTACAATATTTACTGGGGAGAACTGGGGCGCTGCGATCGTTTAGCCACCGTGGGAATGATGGGTAGCGCATGGATTTGGCTAGTCTTCATGCTTGCAGCTTCAAACGTACCTTGTGGCTTTGTTTATTGTTGTGTTTCGGCTTTTATTTCAGATAAAAGAACGTCTCGTTGTGAAGCCCTCGTCAGCTGATTGGCGAGCCCTAAATGGGTCCAACATGGTCAAGTGGGAGGCTGCACTTTTGCTGCACTTCGCCTGGCGACAAAGCGGCTGCAGGTCCCACGGAGCTGAAAGAACAAAGCTTAGGCAAATAAATCCATGCAATACCCATTGTTGCCATGCTAGCTAAAGGGTCATTCGTTGCAGCTCTCATAGACACAAGCGCCAGATTTCCCTACTATTATGAAACTCTACGCTTACGGCAACCCGTGTCTGCAAGGTGTCATTACGCACGCGCGCAAAATTCTGTGATTGAGCAATTAAATGGGCCCTCGGGGCTTTGATCACGTTACGTTAAGGCTGTATATACTAATAAGGTGATTATACAGCAGTGACGTGCGTTGGCACTCGGTAGGGGCTGTGTACAGTACGAAAGGGTGCGCATGAAATATTTCGCAATTGTTCGCAATAACGGGGGAGGGGGGGGTGAGAAGAGAATTTGAGGTGCGAAGAAGGAAACGCTTGAACATTGTTATCTCATCAGTGTTGTAGATCAGTGTTTCACGGTTGGTGCGCGCCGGACTAATTAACTCCAGGCACTGAATTTGATAGCGCTCTAATTAACTCGAGGCGCTGAATTCGATAGCGCTCTAAGGTCGTTGGCGGCAACTTTCCCTACCGTTCTGTGTTTGAACCATTGGAGCTACGTCGCACGGTTTGCCACGTTTCGTAAACAGCGGAAGTCGACTGCGTATCGTCGGTAAAGAATGAACGATATCAGATGTAGATAACATTTTCAATTCACCGGAGAAGGAAAGTTATTCGCGAACAAGCGCCACCGCTCGTACGTGGCGGTGCTGATTAACTGACACGATCTGTGCACCGGTGGCTGTCGGAAATAGCGAAAATGTGTGTACAGATTGTTTGCCTGTGAGCGTAGGCAGAATATATTGACTAACGAATCAGAGATCTGTGTGGTCGTGTATTTGGTAAATGTGGTTGGCACGCTGTACAATTTGATCTGCGATCGCGTGTTTTGCGGAACTGCGCATGAGTGCTTCCCTGCAGGGTCTGCCATAAAATATTATGCTGCTTCTATATATAAAGCTTCACCGTTCTCAATAGGCCTGTTTTTAAGAACTACTTGAATGTCACGTTTAATTTTTATGAGGGTCGAGACCTTCGAATTCTGATCGAATGACTCGTCGCCTCAGTTAGACCTTAGAAAAGCTTTTCTCTTGTCTCTTGCACGTGAACAGCCTTTGCGAAATCTGTTGAAGGCATTACACTTTTGACAAGATTTGGTACTATACGCATAGGTGGAAAAAAAAAAAAAAGGAGGGACATACTTAGACTTACTCACGAAATATATTTTCCGCTTAGGGCTCATTCGGACTCGGACTCATCAAAATTTTCCTCAACCGGGCTCACTCGGAATAGAACTTACGGCTCGATCTGAGTCAGAGTCAGCAGGAGTAAGTCGACTCGTGAGTGAGTCTGCCGACTTATTACGTCACGCTGTGAGGCCTCTTCGTTGACCATTCTCGAGCACGACTTTGTGAGGGGCGCTGTTTTGTTTACGCCCGACCATATAGCGGAAATGGGAAGAAATGGGAAATGGGCTCGAAATGGGAGGAAACCGCCGCAGTAGTCAAGCGGCTATGGCGCTTGACTGTTGACCAGAACGTCGTATTTCGATAGAGGCGAAATTTTAGAGGCCTGTGCATACTTAGATTTGTGGGCACGTTAACACCAGATGGTCAAAGTTACCGGAGCCCTCAATTAACCAGATCGTGATTTTGGGGCTAAAGCCCCCACAATTGTTACTATATTAGAAATAATTATAACTTGATCGCGCGAGGAATTCTTATTTTCTGGCTTGTACGATATGTGAATGTTTCACGGTAATTACAACTCACAATGGGAAACTACTAGCAGAATGTTTTATTAAACTAACCTCAGACCACTACAGAAATTAATAATTACAACTACTGGGGTTTCACGTGCCATAATATCTGGGTTTTTAAGTCACGATATGATAATGAGGCACACCGTATTGGAGGACTCCGGAAAATTTGACAGTCTGGTGTTCTCTAACATGCACGAAAGTCGCACCGTACGCTGGTCTCTAGCATTTCGCCTCCATCGAAATGCGACCGCCACAGCCAGGAGGGCACCTACGACTTTCGGGACGTTAGCCGAGCACCGTAACCACCGTAGCACCGAGAAGTACCGCTAGCCTAGTTAAGGAAAAGATTGTGTATTCCAAGAACTAGCAAGTCACGTCGCGATACCGGTATTATGGTGCAAAAAAAAAAAAAGAAAATCCTACGCATCTCCACGAAGTGAATCACGACGAGTGGGCGAAGCATTGGGGCTCTTTATTACCGTAAATAACCCGTGACATTGCTCACTCGCACATGTAAAATGAATGACAATGCGTGTGTACAGTATATACAATGTGTTTTTGCCGTTGAGCCGCCACTTCCCGCGCCCTGAACTCCGGAGCAGCACTGGAACGCGCTTATTCTTCATCGTCATCAGCGTCATCGTCATCGCCGGACACC
This sequence comes from Rhipicephalus appendiculatus, assembly GCA_030522465.1. Classification (NCBI taxonomy): domain Eukaryota; kingdom Metazoa; phylum Arthropoda; class Arachnida; order Ixodida; family Ixodidae; genus Rhipicephalus; species Rhipicephalus appendiculatus. The sequence goes on along the minus strand of JALIZH010013231.1, from coordinate 33,854 downwards.
AACGGACATGGCTCGACCATAAGATGCTTCGCATCTAAAAAAGACAGAAATTGAAACGCGCTAAGCTGCGCTCTTCTAACATGAAGTAAACTCTGGATGGCACGCTAAGCGCCTTGCCCTTTCTGCGTGACCAAACGTCATTGTGATTCTGTTTTGTCTCAGTTTTTCCTCCCACCTGGCCTAATCGTTATTTAGGTTATTCTTGCCTTTCGTTTTTCCTTATATTTTATCCTGACCCATCTCTCCCCTCTCTCTATTTCTTACTGAATTGTCCTCGCCTGAAAAATCCTTTATTCCATTCATCACTTCTGCCTACGACGCACGCAGCCGTTTCCCACTCGTTACCGCCGCTTCTTTGTCGTTTTTTTTTCAGTTCTCTAAGAGGCACACGCCGTTGCCCAAATGTAAGCAAGGGAAAAAAAATACTCAAGAAGCTTATGCATTTTGTACGCGTGCCGACAAAAACACACATGCCGCGCTAGAAACAATGGATTCCTTGAGCGTCGCAACGACGCGCACGCGCTAATGTTTGTCCTGTCCACTTTTACGTCAATCGACTTGCCGTGCGGACGTCCCCTGTGTGGTCATCTTCACTAACGCCACGAGGAGACGATGCACGCTTTGGTTCACTTGCCATGTCCTCCCGGCCAGAAGCGGTCAATGCGTAGTGAAGCCATCGATTAGAGCGACGCCGATGTTTTATGCCTACCAGGAGCATGTGCACTATAGACGTGATGCTCTGAGCTCGCTGAGTCTTCGCTTGCTGATCGCGGCACGCACTTGCCACGTGGATGGGTAACACCTTTGTCATGCGAAGGATGGCGTACGCCCGTTTAGCCTTGGCACACGCGAACATACGTGTTTGGAATAATACCACCCCCTTTCGCTCCTTTCATCAATCTGGTCTCGTGTCTTGATGATTTTTTGACGACGACATACTGAACCCCCCCGCTGCTTTCGATCATGCGCCTTCAAACTTTGTTTTCTTGCGCGTTATTGCAGCCGAAACGGCGTGGCAATCTTGAAGCTCATGGTGTATCTGGATGATTTCTGAAACCTGAAATGACAACTCGCGAGTTTTCCTCTTCGTGTCGTTTCACTTTGGCCACATCGCACGCTTGATGCATTTTCTTTTCTTGTATCAAAAGCAGTTGTGCAGCGTATAAGGGAAATCGCTAAAGCCGTAGATTATTTTTACCCGACTGTTATATTCCCGCAAAGACACGGAGTGCGCTATGGACATTGTTTGCGGTGGCTTTCAAGTCACGATTCCAACCGTCATAATCGTTCAATCACCACGAAGCGCCTCGTCGAAGAGACCCTAACAGCCTTGCAGCAGTGCCGGCATTTACGACGCCTTTCCTTGAAGGAGAACACTTTGTAGAGATGACTGACCCATAAGCTTTGCAGCACTGTCGTGATGTCGCTACAGGTCGTAGGCCGTAGACCATTCTAACGGTTTTCTGTTTTTTTTTATGGGGGGGGGGGGGAGGGGGAGAAGACAATGATTACCGTGACGCGACTTAATAATTTGTGGAATTATTTCGGAATTATGCAATGTGGTGAAATTCTCATGAAGTCGAAAAACTACCGTAAGCTTTTCTTTTCTCCTTTGATCATGTCGTGCCAGCGGCACAGTAAAATGATTATTTAACTGCTACCGCACAAATTTTTACGAAGACAGTTTATTTACAATTAAAGAATTAGGACCCCTTACCCTATCGGGAAAAGGGAGGCAGGCGAAGTTTGGCGGGTGCGTGCCTGAACTGCAACTTTTCTTTCTTTCTTTCTTTCTTTCTTTCTTTCTTTCTTTCTTTCTTTCTTTCTTTCTTTCTTTCTTTCTTTCTTTCTTTCTTTCTTTCTTTCTTTCTTTCTTTCTTTCTTTCTTTCTTTCTTTCTTTCTTTCTTTCTTTCTTTCTTTCTTTCTTTCTTTCTTTCTTTATGTGCAATGCCCCCGCTGCTAACTTTTTCTTTCCTCCGTACCGAAAGTTGGACAAGCACTTACGTGCATAGCAGACCAACACATCAGTTACTACAGGCAGCAACGACGATCATGCGATCATATGCAGGCAACGATGAAATGTGCTAACGAGAAATCACACGTGACCTCGATGCAGGATCATATTGCCTTATCAGAAACGGCTGATCGCCTACACGGCCACGGTTGCGAGAGCATCAGCTATTGGAAAACGGCGCCATACAAATACACATGTGACCGGCGCACCTGCCAGGGTCGCATTTCAGTACGGGCCAGCGTCGGGTTCTTTTCGTACATCTACGCCGCCATCGAAATCCGTAACTCATAGCAAGCTTCGGTCGAAAAATCTATATAAGATTGCGCCGTTTAGGAGAGAATAGTTGGCCAAAGGAGACTGATTAGTTGCAAGCTTGCAATATCAAAAAAGCCCAAACCAGAGATGAAGAGAGAGAGAGAAAAAGTACACTTGGCCTCTCTTAATCGAACCTGCGGAGGAAAACAAATGGAATCTAGAAAGTCGTCATGGAAGCCAATCAGTCCATTGGCTGGTCGGCAGCATCTAACGATATTGATGTGTACGCGGCCAGGTATACAACTGCTCATTGACAAAGGCGGCCTTCCATATATACCTGCCTACCATGTTTCCTCTCTGTGTTTTGCCTACAACTTTGTCCCTTGCTGCTTTCCGCTTTCTTGCAAAATTGGCCGTACCGGATAGTGCGAGCCTGCACTGAATACAGTGTAAACCGATGTGACACGGTCCGCCAGGTTATTTACCGTTAGCACGAGTTAAAACACATACTGGAAACAACAGCGAATAAATACGGGCAACTCTTATCAAATACCCTCAATGTCCACGGTTTCTTGCCTGCCGATATCTGACAGAACAGGCGCAAGCAAACTACATGTGCGAATACATGTAACACACTTACCAAGACTGAAATAGATATGGACCCACGCCTCAGTATAGTGCACAGTGTGATACATTCGTCAACCCAACTGCGAAGTGAATGTTTTTTATTGTTTCTTTTCTGTTTAATGTATCGCTCTACTTGGAATATAGCTCTATAATGGGGATCAAATGTTTCTGCTCAGATAACTGAGAAAATAACTGTTGCGCCGTGTACTCGTTTCACGTGGATCCGTGACTAATTTCTCCTCGTATATTTATGTCGCGCAACAAGCGTGAATGGTTCTAAGGTCAAATAGCGCAATGATAACCGTTGCCATTGCCGATAAGGCGTGCGACTGAAGCACCGCCAATTTCCTAAAACGGCGCTGCATTTTCCTTGAAAAACGTGAACGCCGTGCGTTCCCGCGTAGGAGTGCTGAAAAAATAATAGCACGCTTTCTTGAACGCAGTAAGTAGCTTCTTCTGAAGCGTGGATGGCAAGATGTATAAGGAGAATATGCAGCGAATCAAAGTATTCGCTTTTTACAAACTCACGAGTTATAGGACGATCGTGGCTTGGTCGCCATTTTCATTCCAAGTTTTCAAGATTTTGTGCTTCGCGCGGTGAATATCTTTCGACGGAGACTCCTTACATGGAAGGTTGGAAGGAAACATGCTCAAGATTTTAGAGAAGTGAAAGAAATACCAAGTGCATGCCTGAGGGAATCGGTCTTTCGTGCGATGTTCTAAGTGTTTGTTTGCTTCTTCACGTTGTGGGAGAACATAAGGTAATGCTTTCCATGATGCTTTTGGTCAGACAACACAATTTCTCTGACCACGCAGGAGGTATACACTCTAAGATAAAAAGATGTCGTTTCACTCTCCTTTTATTCATGTCAGTCACATGTGTAACACTCTCTTTAGGGAGTCACATTGACTCTCTTTTTTGTAGGTCGTGCGTCCCACTACTGTCTTAAAGAGAGTCAATGTGACTCCGTAAAGAGAGTAAAACGCGCCTTTCTAAAGGGAGTGCTACACATGCGACTCTCACACGTATAAAAGAAGAGGTCACATTGTTTATTGTTTAGAGTGATAGCAGTAGCGTAGCCAGAAATTTTTTTCGGGGGGGGGGGGGGGGGTTCAACCTATACTTTATGTAATGTTTGTGCGTGCGTTTGTATGTGTGCGTGCATATATACGCAAGCAAAACTGAAAAATTTCGGGAGAGGTTTGAACCCCCCCAACCCCTCCCCCCCCCCCTTGGCTACGCCACTGAGTGATAGGAAGCAAGGCATGTCTCGCACAGCAGAGCAGCAAAGTGGTTTTTATGAGAAAGATGTCGAGATAAATCGACTGTTTTTGTGAAACTTGTTATACGAAGGCAGTGAGCTGAGTCGCCTGGAAATGTGTCAACAGAGCGACACTAATTTTTTAAAAGCGATGCGGCGTCATCCAACTTACCGTGTCGCAAGAAACGCAGGGCTTTGCCTTACGTACTCTAAGAAAAAAAAAAGCGAGTACTTTGACTCCTTTTTGTGAGTCCTGACTTCGCAAGTCTTCTTGCCTCTTGTTCTTCGAGCGCCTTGATGATGTTATTAAGTGCGGACATTACCACTAGGGCTAGGGACACACGATAACACAAGCCACGTATAAAAATTGAAAGAGGAAGCAAGCGAGAAATAGAAAGAGAGAGAAAGGGAAAGAAATAGGAAGAAAAATAGAAATAAACAGAAATAAAGAGAAAAAACACAGGAAAAACTGGAAAAGAGAACAAGAAAGAAAGAGAGGAGGAAACCAAGAAAACCGAAGAGAAACAAAGAAGGCTGCACAGCTCTGCAGTGGTGGCTGGGCACCACTAGGACGAAGCTGCCTTAATTTATATTATTTGTGCGAGCTAAATAATCGACTTCGACGAGCTGCATTTATGCTTGAGGGCAGACACTTGATGAAACGCAAGAGAGAGAGAGAGAGAGAAGAAATTGTGAGCACGTTTTCTTTGTTTTTTTTTTAATTTTTCCCCGGTTCACCCCCCAGTAGCCGTATTCACTCAGTTTAATACAGGTGATATTGAAATGGAATTCCGAGATTCGAAAAGGAAACACCTGACTGGGACTAGAATTCTTACGTACACGCACACCCTTAGTTAAGATAGCTTCCGTTAACTTAATCGCGATCTGAAACATTACACGCAAGGAATTTTTTTTTCATTATGCCCACTTCCATATGCGACTATCGGGCAGCTCAGCCAGAAATGAATTTATCATACCGTAACCCCACAGAAAAGCGCCGCAGCTCATGCACGCACACTGATGCCACAGCCATGTGTACGAAGCAGCTTCAGCCTCTCGACTTGGCCAACACTGAAACAGCTTGGGCCACTTTATGGCGTCCTTGGCAATGTGGAAACGCCGGAGCACGGCACTAACTTTTATGAAGCTTGTCAGTCCTTCGCCACCAACTTTTCGTTTCGATTGGTCGCGCAGAGGTTAGTGACAGGAGGATGCACACGTTAAGCTCGGCAGCTGACTTCGAGGACGCGACAGGAATGTGTTCGTGACCAGAGGCGAAATCTTTCCTCTTGTGCAAAAATTATACACAACGATGGCCTTTCAGCCACACATCTGACACATACAAAACATTATACCTTACGGCAAGTCTCCATCAGAAAAAAAAAGAGTTCGAGGCAGCCCTAGTCCTTGACTTACATGTCTAGCAGGGGCACTCGTACCTCGGCGTTCGTGTGCCTTGGTGTATTCCTTTGTATTAAATGCGAAGCATTTCTTAGCGAACTTCGGTGACCTTGAGCGCATCTATCTATCTATCTATCTATCTATCTATCTATCTATCTATCTATCTATCTATCTATCTATCTATCTATCTATCTATCTATCTATCTATCTATCTATCTATCTATCTATCTATCTATCTATCTATCTATCTATCTATCTATCTATCTATCTATCTATCTATCTATCTATCTATCTATCTATCTATCTATCTATCTATCTATCTATCTATCTATCTATCTATCTATCTATCTATCTATCTATCTATCTATCTATCTAGCCGCCTACGACTTTGTGCTCTCCTGGCCGTATCGTTAATGGGATTTATACGAAACTTGGTATGGCATAACATGACTGTATGGCGAACGCGAATGACTCGTCATATCATGAAAACCATGACTAACTTGTCATTAACGGTATGGTTTACACGCCATGGCCATGGTGTTCCTGCGGCCGTTTCTTTAACTTGATATATCCCAAAATTGGTATGATGAGGCATTTCTGCATGACCAACATAAATGACAGGTGGTAATATGAAAATCATGACGGACATGTCATGTACAGCATGATTTACATGCCACGCTCATGGTGCACTGACGGCCGTTTTGGTTGCTTGATATGCACCAAGTTTGGTATTGCGTGACGTGACTGTATGACGAACATAAATGACAAGTGGCAATATGGAAATCATGACATGTCATGTGCAACATGACTTGCGTGCCACGCTCATGGCACTCTCACGGCCGTTCCGCTAGTTTGATATACGCCAAAACTGTTATTGCGCGACGTGACTGCATGGCGAACATAAATGACAGGTGGTAACATGAAAATCATGACATGCATGTAATGTACAGCACGATTTACATGTCATGCTCATGGTGCGCTCGCGGCGGTATCGCTAGCTTGATATACACCAAGATTTGTATTTCGTGACGTGACTGTATGACGAACATAAATGACCGGTCCTAACATGTAAATCATGACATGCATGTTATGTACAGCATAATTTGCTCCTTGCTGGCTGCTTCACATTACATCGATTCCCACAATGCGTGGGATCTGCTGGTTTTTTTTTTCGTCGCATTGTCGAAGTGGATCCCGGAGGCCATGGAGAAAGAAGTGCGTGGTTGAGACCTACTGCGACAGGTGGCGCACTGATCCGAGCTGCTCACAAGAAAACCGTCTGCTCTTTCAATGAACTCATTCGGTGAATTCTCGTTAATTGTTCTGACATTTAATTGCCCCTTTTGTACATTAAACTTATGCTACAATACCATATGTATTCAATACAACTGCTAACTTGAACGAGAACTGTCGTTTACTAAGAACATTATTTTTAAAGGCACATTTTCTGTAATTTCAGAAAACCGAAAGTAAGTGGTCGACCGGACGTGCTTGAAAGTTCAACAGAGAAACATTTCTAGAAACAGCTGGCAAGCATGAACACACGGTCAAACCCACACGCGCACGAATGCATTCGCACTTTGGCAGGTACACCCCGGGGCGCGGCATCTACGAATCAAGGATGGCTACTTCACCGCAATGAATACGCGACTCTGAGACAACATTGTCGGATTTCATTCTGGTCGAACTGCGCAGTGGGACGAGACACGAAGAGAAGGCGAGACAGACTGCGCTTGTCTGTCTCGCCTTCTCTTCGTGCCTTGTCCCACAGCGCAGTTCGACCAGAATGAACTCGTACTAATTCGCCCAACTCTCCACGCAACATTGTCGGAGTTTGCAGTGACAACTCCGGTCACCGCAGGGACACACCAGTTGGTGAAAATCGAGCCATTAATAGTCAAAGCCATAAAGCAGCCTGCGGTTCGCTTTACTGTAAGCGGGGCTGCACATAACCAGGATTTGGGTGCATGTGCACGTAGCGCCATCTTCGTCTGTGGCAGTAGTGGCCTGCTGTAACTGAATGGGAAGTAGGCGAAAAGAAAATCATATCTGACGAGAAAAGCTAGTTATCAAAAACGACTCCCGGTCCTATACAGCAGAGACTTAATTGAACATTCTGTTAAAATTACAGTGTCTCACTACAAACCGCGTGGCTTCCCAGATAGTTTAATATTATACGATGGGGCACCATGTGTTTCTAACGAGCAGTGTTCAATTGTTCTGGGAAGCCACACGCTTAGTAGTGGGATGCAGAAATTTCACCAAAATGTTCCAGTAGGTCTCTGCTGTACAGATCCCGGAGTAGTTTTTGATAACTAGCTTTTTTCAAAAGATTTAATTTTTTTCGCCTATTTTCCATTCAGTTATGGCAGGACGCTGTTGCTTCCACCAGGAGATGGCGCCACATACAGATGTCTCAAAATCCTGGGAATGGTAGTATTAGCACCTCCGGCTCGCTTGAGTTTTCTTTCTGTTTTGTTCGTCTTGAGAGGCAGATGACTTTGAAGGCCGCTCAGGAGAGGGAAAGAAACGAAGGGGATAGGCTTCTCAGGTTAATCGAGCTTTGGCTCGGTTAGTTGCCTTAGACGTGGGGTGGGGGAAGGGGTAGTAATAGAAAGAATAGAGGAGAAGGAACAAGAGTGACAAAAAGAAGAAATGAACAGATGGTGTGCACACACGCAGCAGTATTGCGGATGAAGTTTACACGATGGCCGATGGTGCTTACCTCACCTCTACTCCTCGTCTAAAATAGAGAGCTATAAATATTCAACTGTTTTCTTTTTGTCAACGAGTTGCATGTCTTTCTTCATCGGTAATTCACGTATGCAAACAGAGTACAGTACGGTAATCACAAAAAAAAAAAAGAAAGAAAGAAAAGGGCAGTTCTGAGGCAACTCAGAAAAAATGTGAAGGATTCTGAAGTATTATTTCCTGTACATCGATCACGATGATTTCATTTTGCAATGCCTCTGGCGATTTCACAGCCACTGCAATGACAAGGTGATTGACGATATGTCAAATAAATAAATAAAAGCAGCACACGTGCTCCTTGCACGCTAGTTTTTTAAAACCTCCCTGTTGAACACCTACCGCTCACAACGTATGCCACAAATTACGGACGCCGTAAGGAAATTCGAAGAATTAGCTACCACACACGCACGAGACCAGAGCCGCGACAGGCGTCACAGTGTGGTGCAAGAGTTGGTTGCGAGACTGCTGATCGCGCCGGCTTCTGTAAGGACGGCGGTCATCGATTTGCCGGCCTTCTTGACAAATGACAAGAGGCGTAGTTTTTTTCTCGTTAAAGAATATCACAAGTGCGCCACACCGATATGTACGTCAGTAGGTTACGTATGGCAGCACTCGTGGCAGAAATTAGTACGCTGTGTGGCTGTGCAGCAGCAGTAACTTTGTTGAAAATACTTCCTCGCCTATACCGTAGCTAATGAGCTCTGCGTGCGTACGCGAGTGTATGTCGCTAATTTAGTAAGATACCCAAAGCTGTGCGCACATAATCGCCCAGGGCTGTCGCCACTGCGCATGCGTCATACGCTAGCCACTCTTTGGACTAGCGTTCCTGCTCTTGTTTTGCGGAAAATGGCGTGCGTTATGCCAAAGCTGGTTGGTTTCGATTCCTGCTCGGATCCTTGGTTTTTATATTATTTGCAAACATCGCGATTCTTCGCTCACGACTAACGACGCCGACGCCGACACCGCAATGTCTGCGGCACGGGCTTTTTAACGCTAACGCTTTAAGATGTCGATGTTCGACAATCCCATCTAATGTGCAGCGAGCTTTGCCTTGCCACTCTTGTAAAGGCACTTATCAAGCTTATAAAGCTTACAAAGAATAAGCTGCTTAGTCCTGAAGCAACATGCGTCATTTCTTCTGATTGCTATATGAACAAAACGCTCATTACATAATTGAAGTAGCAGGAGGCACAAGGCTCGCACACAACGCACGTAGAAAAGCCTCAGCGATGGCCACCAATGTGGTGGCCCATGGTTACGGTGCTCCGGTACTGACACAAAAGACGTGGGTTCGATCCTGGCCGCTCTGCTAGCATTTCGATGGAGGCGAAAGACTAGAGGCCCGTGTACTGCGCGATGTTAGTTCGCGCAAAAGAAAGACAGCACCCCAAAACTGCCAGGAGTCCTCCACAATGGCGTGTCTCATAGCCTGAGTCGCTTCAGGACGTTAACCCCTATAGACCGATGAACCGACAACGCACGGGAAATATTGAAGGATATGATGGTGCCACTCGACTGAAGTGGCGTACGTGTACGAAAATAAAATGTACCTGTTTCGTGACACGATTGTCATTAGGTGGAGCAGTTAGAAGACCCGTATCTCGAGCATGCCGTATTAAGCTTCCACGATTTTTGTTGGACAATTTGTTGCTAGAGGCGCGACTAGAATAAACAAAAGTTTTTTGAATCGATGTTTCTTGCGCCGATCTATAGCTACATGTGCGGTCATGGCACGAGTGTACAAGAATGTCTGCAAGCGGTAACAATTATGCCCCGACAATAATAGTGTTAACCTGCGCTTTTTATCTTCAAGCTCATGCCAACACGCAACCAATAAAGCCTTGGTTGCAAAAAAAAAAAAAAAAAAAAAAAAAAAAAAAAAAAAAAAAAAAAAAAGAAAAAGAAAAAAAAAATAAACGTCGTCACTGCATGGTGGAGGAAAAGCTGACTAAACTTAGGTAAAGTGTCTCGGACTAATTGGCCGACGTTTCAATATAGGTTGACTAAACTACTTCAAAGGCATCCTTCTTTTCTTTTTTCTTTGTATCACGTTCTTTTGGGTATAACACATGTAAAACAGGCAGCTCTCACTAGCCTTCGCATCTTTCACTTATTAGTTTTAAGTGTTCATAGACAATGACACATAATGGTCTCTGCCCCCCAACAGCGCCATTTCGTGATGTCAAATCTTTTAAAAACTGCCATTCCAAGGGGATGTTTGTGTTCCCCGATGATGATGATGTACACACAGGCGTGCGCAGACGTCTCCATAGGGTAAACCAAGACACCTCCCCCCCCCCCTCTCTGGCCGAGTTAGAAAGAAAACAAGCTCCGCAATGGATGGAAAAAACCCACAGTTTCGCCGCTAGGGTGAAGCAGTGGATGTGGTAGCAACAAATTGTAATGTCATACGAAGTGAGGCTGGCAGCTAACTCTCTTGGATCCGATCTCACGCAACTCTACAAAACGCTGGTGTAAGAGAATACGGCCACTCCAGGGACACTTTTCGCACAGTCTCGTCGCGTTGAGAGTGCAGCACGTAGAATAGTATACGAGCCGCCCGCTGACGGCTGTCGAGATAGCGAGATAGCGCGCGCGCCAGCGATGGCGACCACGTCCGTAAAATCAAATTCCACAGTTGTTGCTCGAGCAACTCCCCCCCCCCCCCCCGCCCACTCCCCACCCCCTCGCATCTTTTCACGCTCGCTAAAAACAGACGGGGTGTTTGCTCTCTGCTTGAGCGTTCGACGGCCGGTCTAACAAGGGGAGGGGAGGGATCTTATCGCATGCGTCCTCCGAGCGACGGAGATGGGCCGGCTCGTTTGATTTCTGCTTCAGCCGTGTTCGTCTCACCCGCTTGCGCGCTATTACCCGCGGGTAGAACGTACGATGGGGGGATCTTAGCAATTTGGACTTTATACGGGACATGACGGCGACGGCAACGGTGACGGCGATGGCAAAAAGCCCGTCGAGACTGTTCCATATAATTGCTATCGCAATAAAATGAAAATGAAGCGATGACGTGCTTCGCACAAAGGCCTGCTATTGGTTCCCGGCTTTCTTTGAGTAATGGTGGGAAGTAAACAGTTCCTTTAAAGCATAGGTCGCCGAACTCACTCATGAGTCTACTCACTCGGACTCACTCAGACTCAGATCGAGCCGCGAGTCTGAGTCTGAGCGAGTCCGGGTGAGTAATATTTTGATGAGTTTGAGTTCGAGTGAGTCTGGTTGAAGAACATTTTGGTGAGTGTGAGTCCGAGTGAGTCCGGCTCAAGAAAATTTTGGTGAGTCTGAGTCTGAGTGAGTCCAAAGCGCAAGGTATATTTCTTGAGTGAGTCTGAGTGAGTTCCACTTTTTTTGCCGAGCAATGGTCCCATCTACTCATATTCAGCATTACTATCAACCTTACCTGGATTCACGTTTATACTCACGTCTACTCACACCTATTCCAAAGCAGTGTCGTTCACACACCATTACAATATTTATTCATCAGAGGCGCTAATTACGTAGGGAAGCGCCTTGACGCCTTCCCCCATCCCCCCCGAAAACTCTTCCAGGGAAGTTATTGATACTTATGTTGTCATGTTTTTCAAGAAAAATGACCTTACTGGTTTGCAAGCGCTCATAACTAGTATTCAAAGGTGCTATATCAAAAGGCGCCAAGATCAGCCCCGATTACGTGAGATATTGGCGCTACAAAGCATTGACACCATGGTAGACAAAGCTAAATCTAAGCTAACGGACTCATGAGTCGACTCACTCGGACTCACTCAGACTCAGATCGAGCCGTGAGTGTGAGTCCGAGTGAGTCCATCTCAGGAAAATTTTGGTGAGTCTGAGTCCGAGTGAGCCCTAAGGGCAAAATACAGGGTGTTTCAAGAAATGTGTCCACTATTTTTTTAAAAATCAGCAAAATGCAGTATTTGCTCGCTGTCTTCACATATGCTTTTTCTGTAGCGGCAGGCATCTTAAGATGGTTGAAGACATGATTTGAGACAGTAATTAATAAAGTTAAATTAATTAACTTTTTAATTAGCGGAGTTAGGTGGGTAAGTCCAATGGAAGAATTAAAGTCCTTCATGCGAAGAACCCATTTCAGCTTTGAGGTTTCGAAAAATCGGCCTCTATTAATTATTGTGGCGTAATAAAATTCAGGCAAATTCAATGGCGAAACCGAAACTCAAGCACCGATGAGCGCAACAAGCAGACGACTGGAATGACGTCACTGTTCAAATCAACGGTTACAGAGGTGCAGTTCTTCCCCGTTCGTTAACGTATGTGAGTCATGCGTGCTACTACTGCAAGCGCAGCCCACACACTCACACCAAGAAGTCGTTTGATTGTTGATATAATGACGTTCACTGATTGTGGACGTCTCAGACGAATTTGGCAGTTGCGCTCTTCCGTGTTTTGGTTTCGGTTTCGCTGCTGAATTTCGGAGAACTTCATTACTTCGCAATTATTCCTGGAGGCCGCTTTTTCGAAATCTCAAAGCTGAAATGGTTTCTTCGCATGAAGGACTTCAATTCCCCCCATTGGACTTAACCACTTAACTGCTCTAATTACAAAGATAATTAATTTAACTTTCTTAATTACTGTACCAAATCATGTCTTCAACCATCTTAAGATGCCTGCCGCTACAGAAAAAGCAATTGTGAAGACAGCGAGCAAATACCGCATTTTCCTGCTTTTTTAAAAATAGTGGACACATTTCTTGAAACACCCTTATATTTCATGAGTGAGTCTGAGTGAGCTCCAATCGTTTTGCCGACCTATGCTTTAAAGCAACATCAGGAGCCGTTGGTCGCCATTATATCGTCAGAAAACAGGCAGGGCTGCTCGGAAGGCGCAGCACTGTCACAGCGAAAGCTGGAAGAGTAGCCTTCCTAGAGCCTTTTTTAAACACTCTTGTGGCAACTACCACAAGCACGCTTGCATGGTACCCACTACGCCATTAATCATCATAATTTTTGCTTAGTAGGGAGGCGTCCACTATCCCATTATTCGTCATTCGTTGGAGAAGCGTGGCACCCGCTGCACACTTGTAAGGCATTACGTGCACTTCGTTGATGCTGCGGCTGACGACGATGAAGAATTAGTCCTGAGGCTTTTGTAATGGGTTGGAGCATTGAACGAACCACTCGTTACGCAATTCGCATTGTGTGACGCCTGGTTGTTACTTTACTGTTCTAAAACGCTTTACAACACATGTTAACGCGATTCCTTACCCGACATGAACCCTGCATAGGGTCAGTTTGCAGTGGAGTTTCAAGCACCGGCGTAGTTCAGTGGTAGAATACTGGTGTGGCGCGCGAGGGCCCGGATTCGAATTCAGTTCTATCCTCGGTATTTTTTTTAATTATTTAGTTTTTTTATTATTTCGCGCGATAGTGTTTACGGACACCGGCGGCGGCGGACAACTACGGCACCAAAATCGGCCCTTGTTGTGATCTGATAACCGCTTTCTCTGTAAAAACATGCGCAGCCATAACCCTGCGCACTAAACAAAGCGTAGAAAGTCCGACTGAGAAAATATGTGGAGCAGAATTGGCGCCCACTTTAAATGATTATCCCCCCCCCCCCCCCTCCGTGCGCACGCCTATCTATGTGTACAATATGATTAGAGCTACTGCGAATTAAAGAGCACGTTTGTGACTTTCACACACATTGCGCGATACGTTGTGCCGTGTTAGCCCGCGATTATACATTTATGTGGTGAATGTGTCTCTATGTCGAACGACACAATGCTAAACGATATCTGCCAGTGGATATTTAAAGCCGAGAACCGGGAAACTCAAGGCAAGGACGGCATCGCAGTGTACACTTTTATGCAGAGCCGAAATATCCATGCTTGCGCCCCAGGAAGCTCTTTCCGAAGCTCTTTCCGCCATGAATCGACGTTTTCAATGATCAGTGATTGACGTTTCTATGCGCAGTGTACGAAAGTGACAGATTCATTAAATCTGCCCCGCAGTATACCTCCGACTGATTTATGTACCCTAAGAAGAAAAAATTGGGGGGACCCTTAAGCTTCGCCTTTAATAGTTGAACGCGATAGCGATAGCGACCGGTCCCCGAGTGCGTACTTCAACCACTTAGTGCATACTTGCTATGCACCCACTACGTGGTGTTAATGGAATACACGCAGTAAGGTGTGTGCCTTTTGTAATGGGTGGACGGCTTTAAACTACGAAATCCTTATGATAGTCACATGTTCTGACGCCCGATGGCAATGTACGCTTGTACCACGCAATATTACTGGGATATTACATGTTATATTGCTACGCCTATATAAAGGACGCATGCGTTTGCAAAGCATGAAAGTTATTTTCAGTGCATCCAAGCAGCGGAAGTTATTTTCACTGTATGTCCAAGCAGAGGCGTGGCTGTGTGGTAGAACACCTGCTTGCCACGCAGGCGGCCTGGGTTCGATCCTCACTCGGACCCGGAATTTTTATTATTTATTTTATTTGCATCTTTCTCGATTTTTCGGTCATGGACAAGATGATGATTTTTCGCTCACAACCAACGACGCCGACACCGACCCCGGCGCCGACGCCTTATTTCTGCGAAACGAGCTCTTTAACGCTATCGCGTTAAAAAGAAGGGTATTCTTTTCAGTGAGACTTGTCACGTATATGACTCTCAATAAAGAGATACTTTAACCCTAGTTTGGGTCCCATGATTCTCCTGTGAGAGTATAATGATCTTCTAAGAGTGTTCACGTAACACTAAAGAGTGTCATATAGCGCGTGATAAGTCAGGACTCACAAGAAAAACAAACAAAACAATAAGACTGTTTTTTTTTTTCGAGTGCGAGACACCTGCTTATCGCTGTTGCGCGACGAGTGCATCTTTTTTTTTTCGATAACACGCTCGCTGATTTGCTCTATATAAGACTGTTCATGATCTATTGGCGCCGTGGCGAGATCAGTGCAGATCGTTCCGTATTTCTATGTCTACACTGGGGTCCTTGAAGAGCACTTTCCTGAAGCTCACTTCCCTGATCGAGGAATGCTGCCGATTCGCAACAGTAAAGATGGACTAAGTGTGACTGGCATAGCGGCCGCATCATATCCTCAAGTGCCAAGGCCCCCGAACCACTTTTCCTCGACCATGACCGGGCCGCGAGACCTCGACAGAGCGGAACTCACCAGCGCATGCCACCAACCTCATGACTCTGACCAAGGCGACCAGCGTATACTTCCCCCCGCTTGTTCTAAATGCGACGACAGCACCGCTAAGATCAGCTCATCGCATTAGGAAAAAAAAAGTAATGGCCAAACCTCTAGGGCGAGGCCACTTGTATAAGAAATGCTGAGAAATGCTCCTCGCATCCGATGCGAGCTGTGCAAGGCGGAAGAGAATCAGAAACGAAGTTGCTCTCTCTCAAGGTCGGCAACTGATCTTTGGCGCTTCGATCTAGGCGTAATCGATAAACATGGCAAGTTGGGTAAGCTGGTATGTTAACATATTTGGTTGAATGTGCAGCGCTGTCCGCTTCGGTGGTACAGTGGTTACGGTGCCCGGATGCTGACCCGAAGGTTGCGGGTTCGATCCAGGCCGCGGCGGTCGCATTTCAATGGAGTCGAAATGCTAGAGGCCCGTACACTGTGCGATGTCAGTGCACGTTAAAGAACATCGGATGGTCGAAATTTCCGGAGCCCCTATCATATAGTGGTCTTGGCACGTAAAACCCCAGATATTATTAGAATCTGCAGCGCTCGTGTTGTACAATACTTCGTCCCTTGTGTGTACCGTGCTGCATATTCAGCCAAATATGTGGACGTAATGTCACGGTGCTATACCTTTAGCAAACAGGACACTGGCCGCGGGTCAAAGGATCTTAACCACCGCGAATATCCAGCGTGTTTCGGCGCCTTCTAACCGATAATTCCTGCCGCATGCCTAAATGAGTATCGAATATACGTTTATGAAGTGCCCGTGTACAGTGCTAATTAAAGTATGCCTTCCAGCACTACTCGCAAAAAAAAAAAGAAAAGCTTCATTGAATCAAAATACCTAAATATTGCCGTATAGGCAATGTCAGCAGCGACATGGCACTGTAAATATGTAGTAGCTAAGCGCATTGTTTAATTTGCTTTTTCATGAAAGGTGTGTGGCTTACTACGAATGAAACTTGCTTTATTTAGTTTCACTATTTAAAAAAAAGGCAAGTCAACGACTTACACGTAAATACAAATTTTCGTATGCAAATAAGCATCTGGTGCAGGATTTAAGTAATTGTCATGTCGAATCCACTACTCTATGTGAACCAACGATGTGAACGATATATGACACTAGCTCCAGAACGTTTGGCACGACTTAAATGTTTCTGCAGTTTGCGAGCGTTCGAACAGTTTTTTTGTCCAGAACAAGCATCGGTGAACATTACAAAAGAAAAATAAAAGAAAAGAAAAGATCCGCATTCAATATTTCATTCTTTATTCCCCTTGTTCGGGTATCGCATGACTGACATATAAAATGTAACCGAGTGCCGCATTAACAGTGAAAAACTTCCAAGCAAGGCCACGGCGTCACGGTCTAATGGAACCAGGCACGCCTGACGACCTTTTCTTCGAGAGCTTGGATCGCGTGTGTTTATAATGATCGGTACGTGATCGGTGAGATTTCAGGCACACAAACTTGTAGTCTCAAGGTTTAAGTCTGAGCAGAAATGCATTATCTTTAAAGTGCGGTGTCATTGTACACATCAAGAAACGCACATTCTTTAAAAAATAGACGAGCGCATGCGTGCACGTAGTGCTATGCTTCGTATGATGGGACATAACTTCGCACTTCCAGCGCTAATGCACATGCTTTCTTGGGTGCCTTCTCGGGGACTGCTTTGAAAAAAAAAATGCATTCACTAAGTGCGGCATTTTCTTTATGATGCCCCAAGGTGCGCTCTTGTCAATTTAATGAATAGATTTGATGATTGACTCGCGAACTCTTCGGTAACTTTAGGAAAGAAATGCGGCATCCAGTTTCATCAGAATGTCAATGCGTTCGCGGGAGAGCGTTAAATTCCTAAGTCTGAAGTGTTTTAAAACATCGTAAAGAACGAAGGGCGAGATCTGAAGATCAGATAACTCGCACGGAGGCCCATACGCCTTGCTATGTTCGGCTCACTGTCCCATATTTGAAACACGTACAATTTAATTGCTGCGAAAACGTTCATGCAATTGTGATGGACTTTGCAGGAAAACGACGAATGCGTTTTCAGAAGCGATCACTTTTGACGTTAGGTCGGTGCGGACATTGAGCGGTTATCCCGTAGCTCCATCCTTGAGTGCTTGGTCTTGAGGCTTTCCCATGCTTTGCGTCCAGCTGCTAAGCACAACTCATGCGAATTTGAATCTCGTCCGCAGCGACCGCTTTCAGATGCAAACGGGAAGGAGAAGAAATCCACGCAGAACGTCCTTTGGGAGTTGTCAAACTGATGCGTAAACGGAGTGTTTTATGGCACGTTTTATCCTTTCCGAGAACGTTGTTTTCAGGTGGCATCAGCGTGGCATCTTTCATCTTCTTTCTAACGCTCGTCAGCGTCTGGAACGGTACCATGGCACGCTCATCTCACGTTCACCGAAACGAATGCTTGGCGTCAAATTTTCGCAGAAAACAATTTTTGAAGTTCCCCATTGACGGCTATCTTCCCGTTTGGTCATACGGAAGCTTTTTTCATTGAAGTTCCTTACTGCCATCAATGGGGAAATTAAAAAAAATAATTTCTTCCTTAAAACGAAAATTATAAGGGCAAAACTTGCCGTGCAAGAAGACTTGCTTAATTGCTTTGGATTGAGGTATAAAGCTGATTTTTAATTCCAGCAGCTCGTGGTGTAGAGATTGCGTCTAAATTTTACGCATTTTTTTCTCAAATTCGTGGTTTTTCCCGTTGCATTCAGGAAATTCAGCGGGCTGAAAAATACTTTTAACGCAAAATATACCTTCTGTAGAGTAAGTAATTATTACTCACTTATTCATACATAACGCAATATTAACATGAAAAACATGCAAACATATAACATTTTGGTGATATTTTTGGCAGAAAAATCGCAGTAATATTGTTGTGCTTCGAACACTTTATACAAAAGTATTTGCTTAATAGGTAAATCAACTAGGTAAATCAACAAGGTTAATCATCTAGTGGTTTTGGGACGTAAAACCCCAGATATTATTATTATTATTATTTTTATTATTATTAATAGGTAAATCAAATTCAATATGTAAACCAGAAATGATTCTCTCGGAATAAATTTTCTAACAAACAGCACAAAGACGGCACTCTGTGAAATTCGGAAGGCTCCCACGTGACCGAAAGATTTTTCTTTCCGAAATATTCAAGCAATTCCCTGTTTTCAATGCAATAAATCAGCTTGATCTAAAAAAATAAATTTGGGGGGTCGCCGAAATTACGGAATGTTTGGCTGTGTGCCTTAGAAATCAACAAACCCCGTTATTTATACCGTTAATAAGTTGTTCTGGATTGATTAGCGTCTTTTTGTTTTCGTATCGTGACCCCCCGCGATTATAGTTCCAGTAGCACGCAGCCGGAGCCAATCGCCGAGGCCACATTTAAAACGACGAAATCCAAACGCGAGACGGGTGGATTTGCTTATTTTGCTGACAACCTGCATATCTTCCGCAGCGTTGAACCCAGTCTATGAAACGGAGTATAGACGGTAAATATTTATCTGAAGACAAAATCCGTCAATTTAACCAATTTAACCAATTTAACCAACGCAGATTTCAGTAGTAGAAAACGCGCTTTTTTTTTTTTTTTTACTTAGCTATTCCCAGAGGGTAGAGATCTCAGTCCAGGACTCCATTTACTGCGATAACCCGCCTTGTCCTGTCAATTAGGCTTCACTGGTCGCCCAGGACAGGGCTGGACATGGTTGCCGTTGGGTGGACATGAAAGGGCGCCAGAACTCACGCCAAAAGTAGCCAAAGTAGCCATGTCATTTGATATTATCGCCGAATTTCTAGCCAAATAGAACAGAACTGGTATTATCAACAGTGTCTTTACTACTGATGAATAAATAAAAGCATTTTGAATGAATAAAACCACAAGTTTAAAAAAGAGCCATGGCGCCAACTGGAAATTTTCGTCGCCAACGGGGTCCAAAAGTAGCCAATTTGGCGAAAAGTAGCCACCAACGGCAACCCTGGTGCTGGAAAAAGCGGTTTATTCCAGCGCTGGGGAGGGATTGGGTATTCAAGGTTGGGCGGCTGGTTTGGGACATTCCCACGCGGAATTATGAAGGACTGGGTAAAAACGTTCGTTTTCCCCGTACATCTTAAGAACAATACTAGCTGCTAGGAAATGATCAGAGAGTTTTGTTTTTTCCGCATATTCCGCAGACGAACGGATGCACGGCACAAAACAAGACGCAACAAACGACAATCTCGCGCACGCGCATGCACGCACGCACTGGCGCATACCAGAGAGTCCATTGGCGTGTCAGTGAACATACGTAAGCAGTCTCGCCGGAAGGGGCATGACACGTGCGGTAGTGATTAGAATCGGTGCCCACTTCCAGAAGCGACAGTCTCGGAGACACAACAGCGCCACTATACTGCAGGCCGAGGTTGGACTCATCGGCGTATCTTCCTCCTCAAACTCCTCCCCTGCAGTACGCACAACTCTGGACTGTCGCCCCTGTACGCGGCGCATGTCTCGCACGTGCCTGACCGAGATCGCCCAAGGCCTGCATACACATCAGCGCCACAAGTCGTCGTCGATGTCGTTTAGTTCATTCCGAACCAGAGGTCATTTCCCTAGCTGCCACGGGTAAGCGTTCATGTGACGCACGGCTACAGGTATACGATGATGCTTACTGTAATGGGACCTATCGTTCACTCGCTCCTAAATGACGTACCGATACGAGTATTTACGGTGTCGGTCCGTTCAGTCGAATTCCTGAGAGAAAGGGGTGAAAGAAAGTAAAAAAAGAAACGCTGCAGATTGCCGATTGGTTCGTCTTGATAACGGTGAGCTGGCTGTTGCAGGCCATAGTGGCAATAAGGGAATTCAGTGCGGTCATAACTGGTAGCACAATTCATAGCGCAATGGTAATTGGCCACCAAGTAATAGAAATTTCTTCTTGAAGCAAACATACTTAGCATGCGTCTACCAGCAAAGGATGAAGCAATATTTGAGAGGCTTTACGCTAATACGGAATAAAATTCAAGGTTTTACACGGAAACTAACTTGGCATATTAACGATGCGGAAGCCCGCAAGATGGAGCGACAGCACCAAACTTTCGCAGGACCAACAAACGTAGTTTATTTAATGGTAATTGTACATTAAATCTGCATTGTCAGAGCTCGTATTCGTGTTCTTTTGAAGGTAGGCATTAATATGAACGCAAGCGAATTCAAAAATATATACATTAACCTTCTCCGGTTCCACATCTTGGGAGGTGAGCATGCACTACCAACCTTCCTGCACATTTCCAATAGCTTAGCGCTCTGCCACCCCATTCTCAAGAGCACCCTTTCCTTTCCAAGGCTGTGGAAATACACACACGCGTGTTCATTCGGCGTGACCGCAGTTGCCAACTTGACCAATCACACATGCAATGTCACCTGTCATACGGGCACTCCGGCACTTTTCCGTCGCCCTTGATAGTCACGATCAATCCGCGCGCATTCATAATCAATCCTAATCATCATCACTTCCGCTATAATTAACAGTGAGTGCCTAGATGCGTCACTCGACGTGAGTAGTAGTGATTGAGAGGAGGAAAATACGCTTATTTCAGCAGCGCATCGGGGAACACGTCATTTCTCTCACGCCTCAGAGCGCTACGACCTTGTCTACCTTTTGTCTGGTGCATTTCTTTAGTCATACCTCTGGCCGATGTCCAAAGGGCCTTTCTAATCATTAAATTTTTTCTCTCTCTTTTTCTTGTAGCAATGAACCTTCGCTAAGCGGTTCGGTGACTATGAGAGGGAAGAGGGGTCGTTGAACAGCTGGAATCAGAGCGGCCAGCCGGCCTCTTCAGCAGCTGTTTTTTGCAGAAATATGTAGAGACCGACGCCTTTATGATACCAGACATAGCCGTACCGTAGTGATATAACTCAAGCATGAACGGAAGCTTGTGGATAACGCGAGGTAGTAGCTGTGGACGGCGCCAGCGTCCGCAGCTACGAGCTCGACCGCTCTAGACAAGTGCGATTCAAACTGTACCTATAGCGGCACATCATGGGAACGGTGAATGGTCTTGAGCACTATGGCGTACTAATAGGTACTAGCTATTGCCACCGGATTTTAAGCGCTGAGCCTTCATCGGTTCCATACCGTCTGTCACTACAGCTCTAAGATCTTGCTTGTTACCTGCACGGTTCCCTCGGCATTCAGCACCACGACAAACCCTTTTCCTATCAAATTGGCAGCGATGACAAGCCGTGCCCGTTCTCACGCCTTCTGCTACGTTCTACCGGCGGCAAACCCTTTCGGGTTTGTGTATTATTTTCCGACGTACCCCGACTCTCAACGACTGCGTAACCTGAAAAAACGTTACTGCCGTCTCACTTGCATCGCCCACTAGTTCACAACTGACCGAGGACTTGCTTGATGGCTGACTGCGCCCCAAGCTGGGCGTAGCGGAAATCTCTTAATACACTAAAACGTCAACTACGTAGTACTATAACCCGCGAGACATGTCCAGGTACAACTTTGCGGGAAAACATCTCTTCGGGTGCGCCTCGAACTAAGGACAAGCAATTACGGCACGTGTGGAGCCCATTAAGGGCTGCTCGTTACCGGAGCACGCTTGTTACACGGTCGTGTTCAAAGGGCTCGTTCAGGTCAGCGCGTCTTGTCGGCACTTGTGTACAAATTACAGCCGGGTGTGTCTGTGTATACACAGGCGCTCTGTTGGCGTTTCCCGCTTGGCGCGTCATGACGCGAGCCCATTTCTACGCAACGACGACGTAGAATCAATATGGAGAGGGAGAGAGAAGAGAAAAAAAGCGGTTTCCCCCACGGGGTGCGCATTTGATCAACCAGCGACCTTGGCGCCCGGTTTCTTGCGCCGACTGTGGCAGGGGCGATCGCGAACGCATTTCGGTCACGCAAAAATAAACGGGCGAAGTGCGTGCTTGAGGTAAATCGAGGAAGGAGGGTAAGTGTTGGGAGTGGCGAGGAGGTGCGGGGTGAACGCGGCAGGAGCGGTTTATACCGGATACATCGTTCACTCTCGCTCTCCGTTTCGTTCCGTTCGTCGTCCCGGAAAAGGACCTCGCCGACGATCGACCTTCCGACGGACTCCCGGCTGCCGTTTGTACTTCCCAGCGAGCGATAAGGAACTACACTCGGGTTTATTCAAAGCGCGACTGCTCATAACCCGTTCGCATACCTGCGTCGTGCGCATAAAGGTTTCGTGAATTAATTACGAGCCATTGCGGAGTGCTGCTGTGCCTCTCTATTGCGTAAACGTTACGCGACACACCGCATTAGGAAGCGGCCCTGCGGCTGGTGAACAAACGCCCTGCAGTGTTGCCTCGGCTGCCGGGGCGTTTTACGATAACTGGCTTTTCGTCGTGTACAACCTTGTCAGGCGCCTGAGAAGGCGTAATGGCTCGTGGCAAGGTTTTGTTACCGAGTGAAGATGTACGTTTGGTTTGTAGGCACATCATACTAAAGGTTTTAGGAACGTATGATTTGCTATATACATGAGCTCACTTTTGCATGCGATCGTCCGGATGAATGAATAAATGAAAAAAAACTTTATTACAAACAAATTCTTCCGCCGAAGGAGGAGCCCTCAGTGCAGGACCCCTGTGGCCTTTGCCATCTTGCGAGCTCTGTCGATCAGCTTGAGCTGTTCTTCAGGCTTCGAGCAGGACAGCGCAGCCTCCCACTGCTCCGGTGTTGGTGTGTTGTTTCTTGGCACTACCTTTGAGTGTTGGCGGGCCCATGTTACGTGATAAAGCGGAAGAAAGGCAGACCGTGGATAGATCCTGGGCGTCATGTAATATAATCTCAGATATATTTCTAATGGCGGCTTCGACCACGGTTGCGGCGGTATTTCGATGGAGGCGAAATGCCAGAGGCACTTGTATTGTGCGATGCCAATTCACGTTAGAGAACAACAGACGGTCACAATATTCTGGGGCCCTTCACTACGGCGTGCCTCATAATTATATCATGGTTTTGACACGTAAGACCCAGATATTATGACTACAGTTCGAACCAGCAAGTAAACTTTAGGGTGGCAGCGAGTTCGGCTGAACACAATTTAAATGCCTCAGCTTTAGTTCAACGATTCAGGAGCAGTAGTCATCGCAGCCAGATGCAACAAATACGCCATGACATGTTTGTCCACGATTGGATGCTGAGGCACAACATAAAATTTCTCTATTGAAATTTAATCTGGAAGTCTAAGAGTACGTATTTCCAACTGAATGAAAAAGAGCGCTTGTTACAGCAGGGTTGATTAGTTAACGAAACCCGTTTAAATACTGAACTACAGATATTCATTTCTCGTAAACTTGTATCCGGAGTTACACCATTAAGAAATAACCATCGTATTTTTTATCCTCGTAGTGCTTCAAGAACTAAGCAAATGGCCCTTCACCAAGAACAAAAGGATAACCCAGATATGAAGCGCCACTGTCTTGATCTAAATAATGAATTCAGAAGCGATAAATTTCACTGATTCGATGACGCGCAGTGTGATAGAGAACACGATAACCATATCATGCACAATGAGAATGATAAGAAGGATTAATGTCGTAATTATTTCTTGCGAAATTTCAGATTCGAGGTCACACGGAAAAAAAAAGGACGCGAAGTAAGGAAGTCACGGCGTCAGCGAATTCCCCGAAGCATCTTTTATCGCCTTGTTGACTCTCTAGATGCATCATCCACCCAAGGGCGTTGTATACAACGTAAAGTGATAGCAACGTAGATTATTGGTACTTCCGTGTAGCTCGCTTGCCGCAGTTGTACCGGAGTGGATGGAGATTAAGTCCTTGCTTTCCCACGGTGATGCTGCTGCAGGGGTAGACCTTTCGCAATAATTGCGGGCAGTAAAGAAAAACCGTGAATGGAGGAAACGCTGCCGGGCACGCAAGTTGCATCCAAAGATCGCCAGATCAAAGCCTGTTTACCATGCATGGTCACCTCTCGTACACACAGGCAGCGCCGACT
Organism: Rhipicephalus appendiculatus; assembly: GCA_030522465.1. Classification (NCBI taxonomy): domain Eukaryota; kingdom Metazoa; phylum Arthropoda; class Arachnida; order Ixodida; family Ixodidae; genus Rhipicephalus; species Rhipicephalus appendiculatus. The sequence continues at coordinate 9,380 of JALIZH010013231.1, read as the reverse complement.
TTCGATCGCTATCACTTATATTTGCGTAAAACTGCGCAGTGCAACCGTCTAGTTGCAGCTACCGGGTTACGAAACGTCATTTCCTCCGTTCGGGCATCCGCTTTCGCTCTCAGTTTGATGTCTGATAATATATAGGGACTGGCATTCAGACGTGCGCGCCGTTTTTGCCGATTTCACTGGTATTGGCGTTACTAGGCGTTTCCGGTCGGATTCGATAAGCTTCACCGTCTTCCGCAGGCGTTATGTCCGCCGGCAGACTTGCGTGATATACGTTGCATTCGCCGACTGATTATTTGAATAGTGTAATACCCGTTTGATACAATACAAAGCTTGTCGAGCTCAATGAGAACGCAACGATGGCCTGATGACTCGTTGATAAAACGGAACTTGACTTCATTTCCTCAAAAATGCGCAGTGGATCGTGAAAGAGGCCGTCGTATAGTATTGGGTTCTCTTACGAAACTTCACCACCGTTGTTTCTTCAGCGTGAGGTTAAATGTATGAAGTATGATTAATTAGCTCAAAGAAAGAACATGACATGTAGCCGAGAAGAGGAAATCCTTAATCTCTCCACTGCGAGCCAGCAAGACCAGATGTACCTTTACGAGAACTTAAGAGGCCCTACTTGGCCTTTGAATATGTTATATTGAAACGTTACAATTCTATCCAAGGCGACTTTTTTTTTCAGTGACCTATAGTCAACTTGTACACGATAACAAACCTGAATGTTGTATGTAGCACACATATGTTGGCGTCCTGGTATTACTTTTAAAACGTTGTTTAACATGTTGCTTTGAGTCCCGCATGTTGTATAAGTCAAAACGGATAAAACACCAGTGGGAAACTCGTAGGACAAGGAGACAAAACCAGCGAGACATGCTGGCACTTACAACTAAAAAAGAAAGAAAAAAAAAGAAAAGTACACTCGAAGCACTAATTTATACCCGCCTGCAACCAGCTTGCACTGAATAGCCAACTATTATACGGCGCCTTGTTTGTGCGCCAACATTTCTTTATACCGAATCAATAATAAAAAAAAAGTTCGCAGCTTGCACTAGTCGCGCAAGGCTGGAACCATCAGCGGAGCTAGTGTTCGACCTGGCTAAGTTTTGCTATTAATGGCAAGCTTTTGCCAGAAATAATAATAATTGTTGGGGTTTAACGTCCCAAAACCACGATATGATAATAAGAAACGCCATAGTGGAGGGCTCCGGCAATTTCGACCCCTTGGGGTATACTTTAACGTGCACTTAAGTGTGTGCGCTGTGAACGCTGATATGTGCGCGCGCGTATGACTTGTTCTCTCTTTCCTTTTTTCTTTCTCTTTTCTTTTTCTCCCCTCCCCCCCGTGTACGGTAGCAAACCGGGTACAACCTGGTTAACCTCCCTGCCTTTCCTTTGCCTTTCTCTCTCTCTCTCTCTCTCTCTAAATCTAAGCACACGGGCCTCAAGCATTTTCGCCTCCATCGAAAATGCGGCCGCCGCGGTTTGCTAGAGATGCAGTTTTGGTATTAGTACTAGGTACGGCTAGACTTGGCCATACATGTCACGTGTCTACCTGTTACGTGATGCTGTGATTTTAGTCACGTGACTAGCGGTTACATGGTTTCTGGCGGTAACATGTCACGTGGTTTATGGCGGAACATGTCACGTGGCCAGCTATTACGCGATGTTGCGCGATTTTAGTCACGTGACTAGTGACGTAATCTTACGTGATTATTTAGTCACGTAACAGACTCACCCATCATAGTTACTGTATTCCACACCGGACAAATCGACCCACGTGTTGTGGGAGCGAAGCCGAAGTTTATGTCGAGGACGAAGCGAGCCCGTACCGGTTCATGATGATGATAATTCCTGTTCGAACTACCCGACGCAACAAAAAACTTAAACAGCTCCGCTCTTAGAATACTAAAGAAATTGCCCACGTGTAGTGGCAACGGATTCAAGGCTTGACATCAATACCTTTAGTAGAACGACCGGTATGCGCAATTGCTCGAGATAGCCGTGTCATGTCGCTACAAAACTGGCTCCTAATTTCAATGTTGGCACTGATGTAAGTGTTCGAATTGTCCGCCGCGGCGGTTCAGCGGTTGCGATGCTCGGCTGCTGACCAGAGGGTCGTGGGTTCGATCCCTGCCGCGGCGGTAGCGTTTCGATGGAGGCGAAATGCCAGAGGCCCGTGTAATGTGCGATGTCAGTGCACGTTAAAGAACACCAGATGGTCGAAATTTCCGCAGCCCTCCACTACGGCGTCTCCCAGTCACATCGTGGTTTTGGGACGTACAACCGCCCGGAATTGCACCGATATGACACGAACTACAAAAGTATGTGTAATACTTAGCCCTACAGTGCCGCGTTTCAGTTCGTGAGATTTGTGCAATTACCTTTCTCTGACGTAGCCTGCCCTTCAGAACAAGCTGGAAAATCTGGCTCAACTTTCATATTTGTTAATTTTGTGACAGCTACTGCCGCACCTCCCGCTCAAGCAATTACCGGTATCACTGTGCAGTGCCCATTCAAGCATACTCAATACGGCGTATATGACACACCTATGTCAGTGTCAGTCGCTTTATGTAGCTCACGCAGCTCGTTTATCTCATTCCTTATGCAATACCTGTTCACTAGAGCAAAGCGATAAGTATGGGGCATTACAGGTGCTTTTTACATTTGGACACACGGATGGGAAATCCCAGCTGCTACAGGCACAAAACCTTGCTCGGTCACGTAGAGTAAGCTTCGATTGAAACGCCAACGAAGCAGCAAGGGATCTGTCATAACTAATTTCTTTCGGGGGTTACCTTTTGTGAACGAATGATTTAAACGCACACGACCAGAAACATATGCATGCGTACGGGTAGCCATGAGCGAATGTACGCTATACGCTTCTGCTCCGTCAGTTCGGTGTAAGTTTGAGCTTAGATAAATGTCGTATAGGTTGTTATTTCATACTCTATTGTGTTGTTCGTACAAATTCCGCAATAATTAGTAGTTGTAATTTGGGTGCGCAATTGTAACGTTAGCGGAGCTGGTAGAAAGGGTGTTATCAGTAAGAGCTCATAATATAAGCAAAAAATAGGAAGTATTCGTTCAGCGTATTTTACTATGTTTTTTAAGGGTTTGAAGGCAGGCAAAGCTAGTTTACGCTGGCTATGAAAGTAAATATAGATAAATATTCAGAGACTCCTTCTTTTTATCAGTGTGGCGTCAGCCAGCTAATCTAAAAACTTTGGCCGTCAGGCACTACGTTGTGCGAGTGAGAGATGGGCTCGTCTCCTTTCTGGGGCAGCAAATATGGCGAATTGTAACAGCGAAGCGGCTGTAGCTCTCCGTAGTTGGTTTGGTGTCACCAGAACCTTAAGTGGGCAGGCGCCACAGGGATTGGGCAAACCCCATTACTGTGTATACAGCAGTTGTGAGTGTCGAACGAAAATGAAAGCGTGAAAGAGAGAGAGAGAAAGAAAGAAAGAGACAGAAAGAAAGCGATAGAAGATAGGGATGAAGAGAAAGAAAGTGATAGATAGAAAGAGTAAGAGAAAAATATAAAGAAATAAAGGGAATAAAGATATAAAAAGATAAAAAAGACAGCAGAACATAGACAAAGAGAGAGAAAGATAGAAAGATAGAGAAAGAAGCAGCGGGTAAAAAAAAGAAATAAAGACAGGGAGAGCTAGAAAAAAGTAAGAAATAGAAAGAAACAGCTATACATAAAAAGAGGTGCAAGAAAAAGAGAGAAAGAGAAAGATGAGAAATTTTTAAAAAATTAAGAGAAATGACGACTGCAACCCAGCTGCGCACTTCCTTCAGGCTTGGCGCTATTATTGCGAAGCTACCATATTTTTTTTTATTCAGCGTCTGATAGAGCTCTTGCCCACCTGTCTTCGAGGTTGAAGCGAAGGGCTGCAAGCGACCCCTGTTGTCGGAAAAAAAAAAAGAAAAAAGAAGACGCTTCCTTGTTGTCCACTGCGAAAAAAAACAAAAAAAACAAAAACAGCAATTGCTTGCCTGGTTGTTAGGGGTACAGGACTACCTCAATTGAAGCTTATGCTCGGAAAGTAAAAGGACATCGCAGCCTGTTTGTATGTACCCATAAAACATACAGCAAAACGTGTTACCGCAGAGGATACCTTAGAGCACGTGATGGGGTTTTGTGCCTATTTACGACAGAACCACTCTGCGGCCTTGTTCTTTTTTCTTTTTTGCGCTCTCCGTTTTACGACAAATAAGGAAATGAGGGGAAAAAAGAGCCACGTTACCAAGTAACACACGCCCATGCCGGAACTCTTCAAGCAGTGCGTATAGACTAAGATTTGAAACTAACCAGATCTGCGCTTGCATTATTGTCGAGTAAGGCGGTGATGTTTGTGTTCGCGGCTGTGAAAAACATACGACGGAAGGAGGCTGCACCGCATTCTTCAAACGATGCGCGATTGTGAAACCAAGGTATGACGCCAGAATAATTGCTAGCTCGCCCCAACGAGCCCCATGTTCATTACGCATTTGTCGTTTTTTTTCTTCTTCTTTTATTCCTTCCTAAAAACGCATTTGATGTCTCCGCACCTATACACCGAAGAATATGGTCGAGTCACGTACACACTGAACGTGTGTAAGGTCTTATTCACGTTCTGTACTTTTTCTTCTTCGCTTTAGCTTGAAGACTGACGCACGCTTCATAGAATAACCTCACCGCTGCACGTCGCCATAGTGCGCGCTGGACCACACTCGGCGATCACTATGGCTCAAAGCCGGCCGTGCTGGATGTTCTCGAAAATTTCCACCCAGCGAAAAGAGTAGGGGATTTTTTTTTTACAGAGCAAAAAACAAAAACAATACAAGGAAAAAAAATACCCCACAGCCCATCATTTATTCAGCGCTGTTTTCTTGGCGTTGTTTCAAAACGAAATCCGTTTCGCTTGTTTTTACCTGAATTGTACGTAAATGTTTGTGGCCGAATTGCACTTGTTCGTCAACTACGCAAAAGACATGAGTCCTGTCCAACGAGCTACTGTTGCAAGCGACTGCAACAAAATTAAACTTACTTGTGCACCTGACAGGTTTATATCTTTTGTTACATTACATCTATTACACCTATTGGCAGCAAATGTTAGTTTTTGACGTTACACAGAGCAGCGCAGTGTCCTTTATAAGCTCCCTGTGCGTGCTACTGGACCATAGAAAAATATCAGCTGCTTTGAGTCCTGTATTGCCTTAACCGTGACCAGAACGTTCGGCTTCATGCTCAGAACGAGAATGCCAACGCAGTATTTAGCTTTGTAGCATGTCGTCTTACGGCTACGTATGGCAAGCATGACGTTACGCCGGAACTTGGGACATTCGTGATCAAACCTGCCAGAACCGGCCTAGCCAGTCAGCCACCGTTGTGGTTATCTCATGATAGTACTACAGAGAGAGGGACAGAGAGAACAACTTTATTAAAAATAAACGAAGCCCTGTCTGGGTCCACTAATAAAAGCAAGGCCTAGCCATCAGACAGGCCATGAAGTTTTAAATGTCCGAGTAGTGCCTTCATGATGTCGGGGGAGTAGTCCGCTAGCCACTCCTCCAGGGTCGCAGGTCATAGGTTGGTAGCTATGCGTTTGAGGCTCTCGCCCATGGCTGCACGGCCACCCGGACAATCCCACAGAACGTGGGCGTTATCCGGGAAGCCACCCCATGCCCCGCAGGCTGAAGACCCGTCCTTTCCCTGTATGTACTACATATAATCAGTTCATTTACGTATATCAAGAGGTAACCACGAGTGATAGAAGGTAGGTGCGACCACGAGGCTCTGGTCTGTGGGGGCGCGCGCCAGCCCCATGTCACTGCGGCGCACGTGCCCTGGCTCGCCCTTGAGGCTCATGCTTCTCGGTCGTGCACCGTCAGTGCCCCAAGTTCGGCGGGGTGAAGATGCTGCCATCCGGTTGCGGTTATCCAGACCTGGTGTCTATCTCTAAAACGCATCAGCTAACCGTTTGACTCCGAACTCACGGCCGCACCTGTCCGCAAGGTAATTCCCGGAGTCCGCACGCAATGAGACGGCTTATCGGGACTTAGCGCGACCGCCACCGATTTCGTCGTTCACGCCTCTCAACCTCCCTGCGCTTCGCTTTTTAAAGACAACAACGCGCCCACGCATACGGCGCATCGAAATGCTTGTTTTTCCCATTTCCGTTAGACGTCATGGCCAGGGTTTGACATTATACGCTCATGCCTCGGGTCACCCGAAGTTTATCAAAAAACAACAACATCACGAGCCAAGTACACTACAGTGATGAGCGTTGTTCGTTACTGGAGTTTTCTTATCACTAAACGATCGTGCTGTCGTATGATTATTCGAAGCAATTTTTTTTAAGTATTTGTAAAGTGCGGGATAACTGAATTCGACAGACGGGCCTCGGGATAACTGGTTTAGCCAACGTCTCTAGCAAACACGTGACCTTCAAGAGAGTCTATATCGAGACGTCGTGCTTCTCGCCTATGCTTGTTCAACCAGGTATACAATATACAAAAATAACGGCTCGACGATAGCTGTTCTTGAGCCAAAAGACGCGAGGGGGGGGGGGGTCCCTCGAGCGACCTTCGATTTTACGAGCGGGGGCGCGCGCGTTATCTCCCCTTCTCGGCGGCCGACAGCGGGCGGGGGGGGGGGGGGGGGGGGCGACGTTCGATTTTACGAGCGCGGGCGCGGGCGCGCGCTTTATCTCCCCCTTCTCATCTCCCCTTCTCGGCGGCCGGGCCGGCGTACCCTTCTACGTGCTGCGCTTTCAACGCGAAGAGAATTCTCTTAAACAAGCGTTTTCTAGAGTTGCGTGAGATCGGATCCAAAAAGAGTTAGCTGCCAGCCTCACTTCGTATAACATTACAATTTTTTGCTATCGCATTCATTGCTTCACCCTTGCGGTGAAACTGTGACTTTTTTATTATTATTATTATTATTATTATTATTATCATTATTATTATTATTATTATTATTATTATTATTATTATTATTATTATTATTATTATTATTATCGTACATTGTACTTCTATTTTCTCGTCTTGTGTTGTATTTTTGCCCTGTATTCCTCGTTTTTGTTTACATTTCCTCCTGTGCACTGTCTCGTCCACCGCGGTGGTGTAGCGGTTACGGTGCTCGGCTGCCGACCGGAAGGTCGCGGGTTCGATCCCGGGCCGCGGCGGTCGCATTTCGATGGAGGCGGAAGCAATGCTAAAGGCCGTGTCCTGTGCGATGTCGGTGCACGTGGAAGAACACGAGGTGGTAGGAATTTCCGGAGCCTTCCACTACGACGTGCCTCTTAACCACATCGTGGTTTTCGCACGTGAAACCCCAGATATTATTATTAATCCAGCGAAGCTGACTGAGAAGAGGCACTCCGGAGCCCATCGCTCCACACACAAATCCAGGCAATCCAGAGGGCCCAAGAAAGGGCGGAACATCATGGTGTCCCAGCCCCGACTTGGACGCGGCCAGCGGTTTCCGCGAGTCCCCATTAGGGGTTCCCGCGAAAGCTCCTCAGGATCAAATAAAGTTCTTTGTCTGTCTGTCTGTAGACTGTCTTCATTGTATTGTACATCATTAAAATTTTTTTTTTTTGCGTGGGGCAGCACCATTACCTTATACGATTCTTCCTTGCCGCTTTGATTGATTGACCGACCGATCGATTGATTACTCGATTGATTGATTGATTGATTGATTGATTGATTGATTGATTGATTGATTGATTGATTGATTGATTGATTGATTGATTGATTGATTGATTGATTGACAGTGCCTCTGGCTGGATCAAACCTACATCACACTGACGCTCTTCACGCGGGCTATCCACGACTTCACTAAGTGCCGCCGCTACGGCTCTATTGCCAAATTTCACTCGATATTGTAAAGTTGAGATACGTACACTCCACAACGCTGGTATCAGCCACAAGTGCTACTATTGTACAGTTGCTTTCAATATGACTTGCAACACGGGAGCGCGTGGCCTCACAAGTTCAAAGATTGCGCATGGCTTCCACTAGCCCGTATTTCCATTATTAAACGCGTTTCTCTCACTTGGGTATGATCCTAAATAAGAAAATAATATTTAGTTGTTGAAATAAAAAATCACGTCATATCCACGAAGTGAATGATGATGAGTGGGCGAAGCTCGATCGTTTTCATCCATGGCAGAAAGAGAATGTGTGGTCTGGAACGCGCTTATACTTCATGGTCATCAGCGTCATCATCATCGTTATCACGTGTAGTGGGTACATTTCACTATACTGGAACGCGCTTATACTTCATCGTTATCACGTGTAGTGGGTACATTCCACTATACTGCGTCATCGTCATCACGTGTAGTGGGTACATTTCACTATACTGGAATGTGCTTATACTTCATCGTTATCACGTGTAGTGGGTACATTCCACTATACTGCGTCATCGTTATCTTTATCACGTGGAGTGGGTACATTCCACTATACGTGGCTATCTACCTACCTACTACTACCACTACGACAACTACAGAGGAGGGACAGACCCACACTCTTAGGAGCTTCGCCCCTAAAATAAGTTGAAGCCATGCGAAACCTTTCAACCCGTGAGGCCACGCGCTCCCGTGTTGCAAGTCATATTGAGAGCGCCTGTACGTAGCAGAAAAGCCGTAGCGTGACCATGTGAGTCAATCGCCTAAATCTGGCTGCGGAAAAAAAAAAAAAGCGCCCGCATGTGCGAGCCCACGCGACTCGTCGGTTGTTGGAATAGAGCCGCGACAGCGCGTGTCGAGCGCGCGCCGCTGGCATCGTGATTTCTTTTTGTTTTTCCTCCTGGGCTGTGGCAGCGAAGCCAGTAGCGCTTCTTTAGGAAACATGGATGGTTCGGGAAGAGACACGGTTGGGTGGTCGGCGATGACGTGAGAATCGGCCGGTAGATTGAGGATAAGACAAAAGGGCCCGAAACCGCGCACTGTGTAACTCTTCACGGTCACGTCAGGCGACGATCCTCTGACGTTTGGGCAACGTTTGAATTCTTTGTCGAGACACGGGTGCAACTCACCAATTCTAATGCTGCCGTTCACGAAAGTCGGCTACAAAGTAAGAATAAAAGCGCCAGGCCGGCGCGGAACGCGCAGCACAGACACAGCGAAAGCTGGGAGAGCGGCATTTCTAGAGCCTTTTTTAAACTCTTGGGAAAACTACTACAAGTACACTTGCATGGAACACACTGCACCAGAAATGATCATAATTTTCGTGAAGTCGGCAAACGTACACTATTCCATTAGTATTCGTCATTCTTCGGAGAAGCGTGGTACCCGCTACATACCTGTAAGGCATTATGCGCACTTTGTTGATGCTGCGGCTGACGACAATTAAGAATTATCTGTGTGCCTTTTGTAATGGATCGG